>JAGDQP010031816.1:8587-21706 GCA_022664845.1 Lepisma saccharinum
ATTATTATTATTATTATTATTATTATTATTATTATTATTATTATTATATTAAACTGATGAAAATAGCCCATATTTTCATGACGTTAGCCTTCCAAATTTTGAAAAATCGTATTCTTAATTACATCTACTTATGAAGCAAATTGTAAAATATTCAATTATTTACTAGGTTTTGGATCACATTAAGCTGCTCTAGTTTAGTTAAGAAAAAGTTTATCTTCCATAATGAAACCAGTTTTGGGCAACTTGCCTCAGGCAAGCTCAATCTGTTCCTCAGTTGGGACTAAGTTTTGCGAACGCACCCTTCTGTAAAGATATACTTCCTCAGTTGGGAAAATTTCATAGTACTTCCTCAGTTAGGACTTCCTCAGTTGGGACAACACCGTTCTTACGTACCTATGAGCCGACTAACTTTTTCTTAAAATTGAAAATTATTTCTCTTATTTTAGAGACAGAGACAGAAGTTCTTAAAATTGAGAACAGTTTTCTTCATGTTTGAAACTACATCCTTGCCTTATATTTTAGAGGTAGTGTATAATTATTTTAAAGTTAGAAAAGTAACTTCTCATTTACGAGAAATTCTGACTCAAATGTAAGAACTTGATTACTCAAAAACTTGAGTAGCAGGTTTCTCAAAAATAAGAATTGTAGACAGAGAATGGTCTCTCAAAGGCGAGAAATAAATCGTGACTGCTGGAAAAAGAGAAAAACTATCTAGGAAGTCAGAAGGATGTTGCTAGACCCTCTCTACACCTCCCAGATATCATCCTACAATCTTGATGCGAAAATAGCCTACACGAAAACCAATGTAAAACTTTAAAATGTACTCCTTACGCCGCCACATCCTTCTAGTTTCGAAGTCCTGGCAAAATCCTTGCTTACATGATGTTTTCGTTCCACGCTTTAAGCGTTGGTTTGAAGCTCCGAACTCTGGTCATTGTCCTTGCACTTTGACATTTTCACATTAATATTACGAGATTCTAGTTGATTTTAACCCATGAACACCATCAGACACAAATTGTACGGAGTGGAGGGTGCACCGATCATGATATATGATTTTACCTCTTATTTACGAGTATATTTGTGAAAGATTTTTATGTGGGGCTGCAAGGAAACTGTAAGGTGATCGGGCCTCCTAATGACTCCCAGGCCCCGAGCCCGCTTTAAAAGGGTTCACTATCTACGCTGCGTGTGTGAGTTCTTATATTTTAAAGATAATGAACAAATTGACTAACAATAATGAAACTTTGGGAAGCGGCCCCAATAATACATGTGAATGTGTATCATACTAACTACTTGAATTTCTGACATGGATAATTTTATCTCAGAAATTAGGATACCCGTAATTGATGACGTCATATCCTACGCAATTATGGGTATTTTAAGTTATCAGCTAAAATAAATAAAGTCAAAAACTCAGGTAGATTATTTGAAACACATTCCGAAGAATTATTGTAGCCGCTTCCCAAAATTTCATTATTGATTGCCATTTGTTCAGTACCTTTAAAAATATGGAAACTCTCTCACACACACTGAGGCCTCTTAACTCTAACACACCTCTCGTCATTCAGAGTAAGAGTAGAAAAGGATAGCGAATTAAAGTTATGAAACAAACTATAGTTGTAATGCCTTTACAGCAGCTGGAAACTTCAGGTTGTCTCTTCAAAAACGCTTGTGTACACTTTCTTTTGGACAAGGAAGGACAAGGTAACAACCGCCGCCCCTACACTGTAAAAGATAATATATTTGTTTCACATTTTCTCTACACTTCTGTTCTCAAATTCTTATTTCTGTGCTAAAGCAGTGTAAGTGATGTTTATAAGAAGCCTACGATGTCTATTGTCCTTCTAAATGTACATTTTGAATGCTTTCTCTGTGCATTTAGTTCGATTGGATGTCAGCGGTAAGAGTCTGTAATCAATGTATCATGAAGACATTTACCTGCAAGGCTGAGAAAATCCCCAAATAGCTCAGTTAAGATGGTAGGAGTTACCTATAGACTCAGATCTTTGCCTTCTTTCTTGGTTGATCCAAAGTCACCTACCTTCTCCACTACACCACGGATATTTCATCATGTTGTACTTTTATGTATACTAGATGCTCTGTCGACTCACTTTGGATTACATCCATGTGAATTCTTTTTAGTTCTTCTCTTCCCGTACGTGTATTTCTTACCTCTGAGAGAATTAATGAGTACAAGAATTTGTATCCTTTAAATGTATCAGTCTGCAGGAGTTTTAAGTTACATTAAGTAACATATCATCTGACTTCGTCAACCTTGTTGGTAGGTTGTTCTGACAGACTCTAGCGTTGCTATATTTGACTTCTCTGTCTATATGTGTATTTTACGAATGCCAATTGCAAGCAAACTTTTACTTGCTTTGAAAGTAGTTTTATAGCAATTAGTAACTGTGTACCAGTGATGTTTACACAACGAACTTTTTGTCTATATGATTTCTAATTTTTCGGATTTACGTTATTTCCTCATCGCAAAATTTATTCCAGAAACGCTGAGCAACTTTAGGTCAACGCTAAGTTGTATGAACGTGGCCATTAAATATATATCTAAAAAATATTTAAAAAATGTATGTGAATGTCTGCTTTTAAAAACACAGATTATACGCAGGATGGAGCAAAATGTTCATTCCTACTACGTACTACTTCTATTTCGAATCTGTCCAAGCGTGATCTGTGGTAGACCGTAGTTAGAGAAATTGATTTCAAAATTTACATATGTGAGGTGTGATTTTTTATTATTATTTTCCTCTCTGTCTTTGAGTTCTTCGCCGTTTTTCACCTTTGGCTCTCATTCCAGCAGATAACATAGTTGGCCGATGGTAGGAAATATCGTTGGAAGGCCTAGGAGACGGGAATGGTAAATGAGAAGTGGTGGTGGGTTATATGGTCACGATTCGCTAATTTTGCTCGGGAAAACGTAAAAACGTTGTGCAAGTTTCCTGGTCCAAAATTACCAGCAATTTCTGGCGAGCAGAGAAAACACAGAAAAGCAAGAGATTTTTCCCTCTCTCTACATTTTTACTGCAGAGTGGGCAAGAAGCGAATAAGTGGGAGCAGTGGAGGAGGGGAGGGGTAGTCACAGAAAGGTATGTTCGTTGCATATGCTGTTTTTTTAGATTACGGAAAGAAAGAGAGACACTCTTCCCCCTTTACTTATCTACCCTGCTCCCCTACGTACACACGTATACTTACTCTTACGTACAGCGTGTGCCGACAACTTCTCACATGATAGTGAAAGCTTGTAGGTTAGTATGAGAGGGAGCACAGTTCTTATTCACTTGACCGTTGTTAGACCACTCTTTACCCCTTCCAAACAATTTCTCATTCACAATACGCACCTACATTACACGGTCGTCAGCCTAGAAGGGTCTAGGACAGTTCTTTCTGTAACAGGAATGCGGTACTTTTCCATGTTATGACCTCAGTCCCTAATTTTCTGCATTGTGGAACCACTACATACATTTACGTATATGTGTATGTGCATGTGAAGGTAGGGAGAGAAAACAGAAAAAAAATATTAATTTCTTTCCGTACCTGCCCGAAGGTGTGTATGTATACTCGGCTACCTAACATTCCAGTTTCCTCTGTTATTTTTTTTCTCGTAAATTCCTATGCTCATAATTCACTGAATGTGAATTCAAGAGAATTTGCTACTGGTGACCTCAGAATTAAATAAATGTCTGTGTCAGAATCGTTGTGTGTAATTGCATCGTCTTGCAGAAACCCTTCTCGGAGAGTTTTTTTCCCTTCCTCACAATTTGTAAAAGCCAAAAGTGGAGGAAAAATGTTTGAACAATGCGTGTGCTGAGTCGGTATGCGTTACTTTTTTTTTTTATCTTTCTGAGGCTTGTTCGTATTGCAGATTATACTAACAGGTCCTTTCCATTTCAGGGCTTCGTGGCTGATTATTCATATGCATGTGAACACACAGCAGCACATAAAAATATTTTTATTTCATTGCCTTAATCAACATAACTTTTGACCCTTGGGTTCTGGTTCATTATACAACAAATAAGGTTAAATAAGTCCCAAACTGCTGACTCGGAAGTTTGACAAACGAATATGTTTCAAGTTTCTACTACAGTGATGACATATGTTTCAAATTGTCGTGAAATTGCCAGTCATACTGAAATTATACAAATTAATGTATATTTTATGTATACAAGGTTTCAGATTGACAGTTCTTTTTTTCAGATTCTTTGAGATCAATTCTGAATGATTCGATTCGTAATTGCATCATCAATGTTTATTGCGTTTAACATACTGCTCCGATTCCATATTGTACCACACCGCTTCCATTCCATGTAGAATTACTATCAGTTCAATCCATGTAGAATTCCTGAAGAAAATATCCCATCGAATCTAATCAGGTGCTAATTGATTGTCATTCAGATACGAGCTTAGTTCTGAATTAGTAATCTGAGAGAGAGAACCATGTCCATAACATATCAAGCGTCCATCTGACCCACAATTATGTCACAAAAATGAAATGCGGGGTCGCGAAATATTTATTTGAAAATTGATCTTTGTTGTTTTAATTTTGAATCTTGTTACTTTGTCAGTTCATATTAAATAAGTTTCACTCCAATCAAGTGTTGCGTTTCCTTATATGAGTGAGTTGGTATTCGGTTCATCATATTCAATAATTACTTTTCTTATTGCCATTTAAAAGTTATATCAGATTTAAATGAGTATTCTGAATATACCGCTATTCTTAAAAAAAAAAAAAATAGCAATCTGCTTATTTTGAGAAGAAGCTATTTGAGATATTCCCTTGATGGAGCAGGAAATCCAGTTAATATAGGCCTATCAGTCTAGATTCATACCAGAGAGAAGAGGGTGGGGGAGAAAGAGATAGAGAGAGAACTAGAGATATATAGGGCGCAGCATCTCTAATACACTTCGACTAAGATATTCTGTCAACGATTATTTGAGTTAATTTTTAATGACGACAGATGAGGCTTTAACCATAATGTATTTATCACTTACATTTATTAACTCGTCGGAAGAAGTAGGTCAGAAGAAACAGGAACAAGAAAAAGAAAAGATTCAACATAAACTTACGTTGCTTGGTTTCTAAGTTGTACAGAAAGTCGTCGTGCATACAGGATGTGTACCAATTTGCCAAAATAAATATGTAATTGGTCTTTAGTTCTTCTGCAGGACGTTCGAACTAAGTAAATATATGTTGGGAATGTACACGAATAATCTAATTTCTCTGAACTTGAATATTTTCACATTTGCAACATAATTTGTATCCATAAAAATTTCAACACGTTAAATTACGATCCAATAATCTCATGGTTCTGATAGAGAAATATTAGGCATTCATAGCATAGTATATTCTGTCTTTCCCCAATTTACTTGTATAATTATCGATCACTCACAAGCTAATTGATAACTGAACTAGATTATGGACACTATAGTTTGTATCTGTTCAGTGGATGGAATTTCAAGACAATTTTGCTCACTTTTTCAAAGAATTCAACAACCTTATGTTTTATTCGATATCTCGGAAGATATACAGTGATTTTAAAATGGATTCTTGCTGTTTCTTTTCAAAAGCACTTTTTATATGTGTTAAAACGAGACCAAGAACAATGAAGTAAGATTTCACTCACAACGTTTCTGTAGTTCAGTTCATTTCGCCTAATTTATCATTCATCTTTTAGCATACAATAGTTTACTATATCAGTTGCATACCGATGCTGAATTTTCTGCCTTCATTTGAAATATTTTAAAAACTTGATTCTTTTGTGTTTTTTAAAATTTTAATGTGCACTGAAAACTACACTAGTTCACCATGAGATACTGCAAAGAAACAAAATGATCTAAAAATAACTAAAAATAATATTTTGTAGAAATTTTCAGTATACTATAAGAAAATGGGAACTAATTTTCTTGTAACCGGAGTCTCCTCGTATTGACTATCTTCCAATCTTTCTGGTTACGTGTAACGTTCCAATCTTTTCTCTTGGTAGAATGGGTTGGTTTTCGAAATATCGACAGAACTACATCCTAAAAACTGTAGCTTTAGAGGGGTCGTTCTTTGCCTCCCAATTCTAGGGAGGGAACAGATTAATAGGAACAAAAACGAAGGTAAAATTTTAATCTCTAGGTCCGTCACTGCCTCTGAAAAATACGTAGTATAATGTACTCTCAATTTTTGAGAATCAGTGACGGGCAGATGGATTCATATTTTACCATCCGGAATTGTAATTTTGTACTCCCAATTCAGAGATACAGTTTTTAGGGTGTATTTGTATTTTGTAATATCGAGATATCAATATGAAGAAAATCGATACATAAAATATTGAAATATCGATTTCTAGAAAATCGCAGATCAACTGAATGATATTTTTATATGATCTACATTCTATATGTTTCAATAGGAATGTTATTTGGTTTCCAGAAATACTTCGATATGAACTATATTCGATATAAACGGTATGCCATGATTGGTATATCGATATTCCATATATTAATGACACTTTGATTCGCCTGCGATTACGATGTTTGATATTGTAGATTGGAAATTGCACATCCGTAGGGTTTGTTTGTTGAACAGAGATCGACATAAATAAGTTTAAAATATCAATTACTCATAAGATTACAGCGTGTCAAAGAATTATTTTAAAAATTAAGCTAAATTACATACAGATACTAATAAAACGAGAAACAACTCATTGTATATAATGTTAATATTCATTTTGGTCTTTTTAAGGTGTTAACGATATTTTATTAGACAACATTAAGTAACAAGCGTTTGTACTATGGCTATGCAATATTCATCGTTCCACCTAGCCGCTATCCTTTTACTAGCTACAGGTTTTTAGCTATTAGTGAATATTTGATCACTTCTATACTTTCTCACCTTCTGTTAGTGTTTGAAGAATTTCGTACACTAACGTTAAGAGCGTTCAATAGGCGTTTTTGATAACCTAGGAAAGAACACAGTATGCAGGAGCGGGGGTAGAACCCTCGACTAATGAATCGAGCTACGAAGAACACAGTTAATATGCTAGATTTCAGTATTTCATATCGAAGAAGATCGATGCAAAAATCAGTGTTCTTCCCTATCCTAACTCAACCTAAGCTAAAGATGCCAAAAACTATTAGTGATAAAATTCAAATTCAAATGCAGATCTTTTAGTTTAATATGCTGACATCAATGAAATATTAAAGTATTCTTCGTTCGTCATTCCTTCCCTTTTATTGCATTCAACAAGCAATCAAAATATTTTCCCTTTCGGGTATAATATCTCATCTAGAAGATACAGTCATAAAGTTAAAATTGAGGTTTTAAATAGGCTGGATGGCCTTTCTGACTGGGAGACTTCCCCTTATAAATTATTCCGAAGTTAAATGAAGCGTTGGACAATGATACCACTGTATGCTTGCTTTTTTTTTTTTTTTTTTTTTTGTTATTTTTAAGTAGGATTGATCCTGTCTCCTGTGACCACAAAAATACGGAAACTAAAACCTAAGCATCCACAAAAATATCTCATGAGAAAACGGGAATCCAAAATAGAGGGAGAAAAAAAAATAGGGGGAAAAGGCTCAAGGACTCCGGAGTTCTGCCGGAAACAGATTCCGGTTGAAAAAAAAAGCAAACAAAAATACAGGGTTGGACTTCATGGCCGGAAACTACCAAAAAAAAAACTCTCTTTGGTTGCTTCAGTATTTCTCCCAAACGGGCTTTATCGAGCTTCGAGTACTTTTAACCTCTATCCTTTTTACCCCCTGTCTATTTTTCCGGTGGAGGAAGGTGGAGGAAGGATGGTCAGAGAAAAACAAGTAGGGTCCGAGCTTTCCATTGGGAATTCTTAAAAAAAAAAGATATATATCTCCCTCTTGTCGAAACGGAAGCCAATTATTTTGGTCTTGTCAGAGCTTTTGTTTTACGTACAGTGGACAAACAGACGCTATACAAACTTGAGCTCAGCTATAGAGTTCACAATATGTATTCATAGAATTGGTTCAGGAATAATTCAGAGAATAATTCACTCTTTCCAAATGTACTGGAAGTATATTACAATATTGCTTTGATATTTTGTGATTTTTTCTACATCCAATTGATATTTCCATAATAAATTAATTATATTTCCATGAGTGAAACATCTCATTAATAAAGAAAAAATGTATCTGGTAGGTTGCGATTTACAGAAATGATCTGACTATTTTATTGTGGCTTACGTAGATTTGTTCTTGATTCTTCAATATTAATACTTTTATGATACTAATATTTGATCCTGCGGTCGTATCAAGACATTACGGAATGTCTATCTCTCTCTCTCACTCACTCATACAGACACACACACACACAAACACTATATTATTTCTTTGTTGCAGAGGATGTATTGGTATGGGATTCGAGTCAATTTTGTTCATTGAAAGGTAACTAATAATCGTAATTGATAGGTCTCTTGTTGAACAACGGGTTCTCCATTGAATTTCTCTTCCAGTTTTCTTCGTTAAACTGTATAAGTTCTCTATTTTCCTTCACCCGAACAATTGAATTCTTCATTATGGCTTTTCTTGATAAATAATGCTATTTTCCTTTACTCCTTTACTAAAAATAATACTATTTTTCTTTCCAGTGTTAGTTAATCAATCTCTTCAGTAATTCCTCCTCGCGTATTTCCTGTCCAACTAATTTTGCCATTTTCTCTATAGACCCTATTTTGAAGTCTTCTTATCATTATATCTTATTGTTGGTTAGGGTTTAAATGTCACTGCATGCAACAGTATAGTAAAGGTATCTCCTATGATATCCGCACGAGCCATGAATGGGATTTGAACCCGGGCCCCGCGATTCGAACTCAGGCGCACTACTGCCTGAGTCACAGCGGCTCCATAAAACAGTATAGTGCAGAAGCCATTTTGCATTCTTGAAAGTATTGTTAATATTGTTGACAGTGGCAGTTGTTGGCACATACAAATCTATAACACTATTTTACATCTTAATACGCCGATTTTCTACAAATGCACTGCCTAGATGCCATCTGTTCATTTTTGCAACATCTAAATTAGGATAACTAGGTTGGAAAACAAAAGGTCAAAAACTTAAATGCTTTTGGCATTAACTCACAAATTAATGGACCTTTCTTCTTCATTGTGAATCATTCTATTGCCATGTCTTTTTCGTGCTAAAAACTCGTCGAAAACCTTGCATTTATGGGACATTTAAGTAACAATTGAATGACCCGTCTCCATTCAATAAACTCTTAAGTTTAAAATTCCACTAACATCAATGTCTTAGCTGCGATTTGAACTAGAGCTCCTGTGACTCGTGAACAGAGTCCTAGTGCAACTTACCTACCATTGATACCAACCAACATGTTCTTTTACACTTCATATCATTATGTACGAACATCTCTAAATTGTCTAAAATTAGCCAACTGTTTCAATCGAATCGATGTTTGACAAAGGAAAATAACCCACTTTTGAAAAAAAAATCCTTTCGGCAGGCCTACAGGCTGAGGTAGATTTCGAAGTGTTTTTGATTGAATTTATTGGAGTAAGTGCAGAATAAAAACACTTTAAGTAAATATACGTTTATCATTTTATTTTCATTATAAAATTATAAATACGGTAACTAATTACCCTAATAGGTTAACTAATTACAGTGCAAACTTTTTGTTATTAGAACTGAATGCAGTGATATTCCAATTGAAATTAACAGGCCCAATGAAAACCGCCACCTTATATACCCCTAACGAAATATGAGCGCTATCGAGAAACTAGTTATTGATTTATAGATTAATCATCAAGAGCTTTTCAACGTTACCCCAAAAGACATGGTTTTAAAAATTTCGAATTTCCACCCCCACCCTCACTCGTACCCTCACAACCCCTGAATCGTTGGTGTCACCGTAAACTTCTTAGGGAGTACCATAATTTATGCAGACAAAGTTTCTCTATGAACTCTATAGGAGCTGATACATATTTCTTTCAAAATGTCTCTCATTAACGAACTTTGCTGAGCTATTTAGCTTAGAAATAACATAATAAAATTTGGTTCAAATATCTTCAAAATTATGGCCGCTAGCGTATGTATATATATGACATGGTACCGATCTCAATAGGTAGATTTTTCTTCGAAATCTACCTAATAAATGGAGATATATAAATTGTTTTATTTTCATCAGCGAACATAGTAGGGGAAGAAAGAAAATGCCTGGGCGGAGTGAAATATTCGTTATGTGGAACAAGAAAAAAAGGTCGGGACATATTTATGTGTTCCACTCGCTACCACAACACAGCTACCGTAAAAATATTTAGCTATATGCCTGAGTTTTCGTCATTGTTCACAAGATAGAATAAGATCAAATTAATTGTATGAACTCAGCAGCGCTATGGCTTACACCCGTCTCGTTTCATTGTCCACAAGTAACTGAATAATTCAAGGAATGCTCGTTGGAACTGCTATGTAATTTGGCACACAAAACAGTCAAGACTTCCCATGATTGTACTATTAATTACACAATTGTATTTTGCTTTGTACGTTTTACATTACAGACCCTTTGAACGACATAAACTTCAACCAGTCCTCGTGATCCAGTCGTAGTCCTCGGATCGCTACTGGTGAGCCACACACGTTCGCATCCTCCTGGCGGGCATTCTGAGTGCGATGTCCCAGGTTTTACATAAATTTTACCAGGTGAATGCGGAGATGGAATCTAAACTAAGACCCTAAAAGCTCACTTCCCTATCTTTGCCACATAAAGAGGGCTGGTCCAGAGACGTCACCCCTCAGACGTGTGATGTGCTCATTGAAAGTAAAATAGAAAATAGAACACATTTGTAACAGAAGCAAAAAAAGAAAAAGTACAATTATATCTGGCATCAAAGAACGAAGCAGAATACTGCCATTATTAATGTCAAGTAATTTCTATTGTAACCACTTGGTTGCATTGTTTGTTTGATAAAAATGAGCAATTCATATTATTTAAATATTCTATAGCTCTCAATGTTTATTCCAGATCTTCTTTATTGAGTACATCACGAAGTTTTCTTTTTGTTCCTATTGATAATAACCGTTTCAATTGTTTGCCAATGTTAAATCCATGTTACCATTATCTTTTATTAAAATTTAAATTATAATATGAAACGTAAGTCTTTGTTGATGGTGTTTATTCCGAAACAAGTTAATTTCCTGAGGCTAGTTCCAGCAGAGTTAGCCAGTAATGAAAAATAATGGTAGCGATGTAATATATTCTCTTACAAAGAAATATATTATATCAGAAGTTTGTTGTACTCGGCTCTCTTAGAAATTGATTCAGTTTGTAGTTCTGGAGAACAGATTTTGGATTTTAAAAAATCCATAGTTATTGTACCATTCTATTCCTATCTCTCCCCTCGTTCAGTACTCCTGTTCCGATTTCTAAACTTTATGTATAGCCTCTGCGCACCTACTGTATGTATTTAGCTTATTAGCCAGCGGACATAAGAAAATGGGAATAGGGGGAAACACATTGACCAAGCTTTTCACGTTCTATTATTATAACATTTATCCAACCGAAAAGGTGGTGGTCGAACAAAGTGAGTGGGTTGAGATGTGATAGAAACCTCTTTTGTGTGCTAATATTAAATCCTTGCAACAGTACAAACCCTTACCCCCCTTTCTCCTCAACCCATGCGAACGAAAAGCAGCAGCAGCAGCGCTGCGCCATTGTCTTCCAAGGAAAACAACACAATACCCAAGTTATGGCACGAGGCCTTATAAGCGGATATTGGGCGTACTGGAAGTGTTTGAGGTTAATGAAAATTTATACCTTGTTATTGGCAAAAGGTATTGTATGCCAGACTCCATGAAAACTTTTGGACACGTGACGACGCCTCCACCTTTGACCAGTCTGTATTAATACATATAGATATATTTGTGTGTGCTTTATATACAGGCCTCTATGGCTAATTGATTTCCATCTAAAGGTGTTACTTTACGTCCCTTTCCTTCGGTGCTATAATGCTCAAAAATTTGAGTTGATATCGATGACGCAAAGAAGTATATCGCCTCTATTTCGCAGCAAATTTAAGAACGAATGGATTCGCACAATATATCAATTACTTTCGAGAGATAGCGGTTTCTTAGGAGTCATTGCAATCGGGCTCTTGAAAATGCAAAGAAGCGTTGAATCTATTGCTTAATTTAAGTGGCAACTCTCGTGTACTTCGAAATTAATAACGGATGCTCGACGTTGGACGAAAAGTACACGTTGACAATGCTCACAATCAGCGTGTACCATTATATCAACTAATATTCCATTAGATGATAGAATTCGTCATTTCACCTATGTGGATTTTATCGACAGTGGCGTTAAAACTTATATCATTAAATTAATTTTCAGTCGCAAGTTAGGGGATACCAAAATTGACTTCAAGCTTGTTCTCCCTAATCAAGTGAAAATACTGTTATGGCAATTAAATCAAATGCCGAAGGTGTTGACAAAATTTTGGCTCATTTTGTGAAACCAACCTTCCTCATTTCCTACCCCTGTAACTTACATACTTAATCTTTCATATTTATTATGGAATATTTTCGTCAGTAAAGAAAATGGTAATGCCACATTTTATACCCCAAAGTTAGGCCTCTCACTAGCGCAACTTATTTCTGGCCAGTTGTTTATCTTCTGCCTCTGTTAAAAGCATTGAAATATATTGTTCAAAATCAGTTCCATAACTATCTTATAAGTAACGAACTAGTGGTCACTAGTAACTACATAGCACTTGTGCAATTTTGCAGCACGTGATAGATTTTGTGTGGTCATTTATCGTAGAAAAGTGTCAGTCCTAATGCTTATCGATTGCATCTCAGTCTATTGATTATTATATCTCAAATACTAAATTGAAGCACACTTGTCTTTTTCTGAAACTGTCTATGAGAGTGTGGGAAATAGTAAACTTTAATAACACTGGTCAACAAAATTAAGGGTCACAAAACTTTTTGGAAAGTACGAAATATACCAGGTGTATGCATAAGTAGTTTCCGGTTTACCTAAGAGATGGCGCCAGCGAAAAGTACGCAGCGTATTCATTTGACACATACGTCATTTTGTTCGTCTGACATTAAACTACAAACACACACAAGTTGAGTCCGCCAAA
>JAGDQP010031817.1:0-21706 GCA_022664845.1 Lepisma saccharinum
TCTGGGTTAAATAATAACTAACTCTTACAAGGTTAAATGTACCTACACATTAAACGGTTCACATAACCGAGTAGTGGGTTAGTCACATTGTTTGAATTAACCGTATTGGTTGTTTATTTCTTCCTTTACCCAACTTGTAGGTAAATTACTACCCACGTGTTGGTTGTTTTTAACCAAATTTCCGTTAACCTTTTTCAGTGGGTTACCATTTACCTACAGTATCCGGTACTTTCATCTCTGAAATGTGTTGTGATAAACAACTAGTCGGTTACCTACAACCCTTTTCGTCATTAACCTAGCAAAATTTTGACTAGGTTAGAATTCATTTTTTTTCGTGTAGGAATGTGTATTTCTCATTATTATTATTATTTGTATTTGTATGTATTCTGGTATCTTTCATGACGATAGGAACGTAAAACGTATCATTTTAAGCGTTTCCAGTGTTCTATGGTAGGAGTAGTTAAACTGTGGTATTACCAATTGGCCCGCATTGGTATAAATAGGAGTTAATATATAGCGATTTGTATATTTTTAACGTGCTGTGTCATGCCGCTTATCTTATTAACTCACGAATGTAGTAAAAACAACACATATGGCGATGAACTTATCAGAGAAATCTGGGCAAATTCTTCAGTGATTTCGAAAATGGGTTTTGGGCGGCTGTTTTGGATTAAAGATGGCGACTTTTTTTTAACGATTTCTTATATTATCATGACCTGCGTGTGATGGTACGCTTTCATACAAAATTTCATTTCCCTAGCTCGAATGGTGTGGAAATTGGTTTATGGGCGTCCATTTTAAATCCAAGATGATGACTTTTTCAAAATGTAATATTTTTCTAAACTACTCGTGATAATACACCTTTACGCCAAATTTCGTCTCTCTAGCTCAAACGGTGTAGAAAATTGATTTTTGGAGTCCGCCATTTTGGATCCAAGATGGAGACATTTTTGTAATATTTTTCTAACCTAATAGGGATTATGTATTTTAGGAGCTAGAAATCTCTAGTGATTTAGGCTATCTATTCTGAACAACAATAGGTTTAACGGCCATTCTGGTTCCAATATGGCGATTTTTCAAAATGTCGGATCTTTCCCGTTACCTACTCTTAGTCATACACCTTCATGCCAAATTTGGTGTTTCTAGCTTCAGTAGTTTGGCCTAGGCATTTTGATCAGTGAGTCAATGAGTGAGTTAAGTCAGTGACCAAAAGGTTTTATATAGTGTGGACTTATATTTTGTTTTACTTCAACCCACTTCCATTTGAGCTTTTTGGTTTCTTCGTATTGACCACGTTTTATTTGTACAATCTTGCTTTGGCCTTTTCACTTAGGATCGTTTGTATTTGGACGTATTTTCATTTACAGATTCGTCAGTTTACATTTGTGTTTTGAACATCTTTGTATTGAACATTTTGTCTTTGAACTTTTTTGTTTTGGATATTCTTCACTTTGGACATTTTTGCATTGGGCATTTTTACTTTATACTTTTTCATTTTGGACGTTTTTGGCTTTGGACATATTTTACTTTGGACCTTTTTTACTTCGGGCATTGTTGTTTTGGACGTTTTTGACTTTGGACATTTTTGTTTTGGACATTTTGCTTCGGACATTATGACTGCGCACCTTTCATCATGTGACTACCTATATTATCGATGAACTTGGTATCAATAGGTTCACCTGCCACCAAACGTTACAGCAGGATTTCGAAAGAAAGAAACTTCACACAAGAATCCACTCTCACACAAGAGTAGAAAGGAAACCGACTAACAATAAGTTCTGAACTCTGAGCTTGTATTAGAATAGGCTACGAGTGATACCACGTTTATGTTGAGAATTGTTGTCCCGGCCGAATGTAACGCTGAAAGGAAGTCAGTGAAGGGACACTACAGTTAACCAGAAGGCAGAGACAGATAAGCTGAATGCATACAAGAAGAAGCTTTTCTAAATTACTTCTGAAACCTTCAGAAACATGGGCAAGACCCAAAGGTTCACCAATGTGGGCCAGTATGAAAGTTCTATGTGGGTCCCATATTGAATGCCAAACAGTTTGCCCACCTTGGCCACTATGGGATAACGATTTGAATCCCACGTCGTGGCCCACCTAAATCCTAAAATTGTCTAAAACATTCCTGCAAAAGTTAAGAATACTGAACCTAGCTACATGATAATTTCCAATAAATTGACTGATAAACCAGACAACATTATGATTTTAGGGGTACTGACAGAAAAACAGAGAGAAGAGATCGAGAGCGGGACGAAACCATTCAGTTAAAAGTCCTGCCTCTTACCAACTAGACCAAGCTGCCAGTCATAACTAAAGACCAAAACAAAACAGTATATATGGTCAGAAATTTCGATGCTACAAAACAAGCTGCTACTACTTTGTTCTGGTGAAAACAAGCAATGATACTGATGAATCCAAACGCACCAATGTCAGACTGCCATCTTAGTGAATCTAACCAGAATTTAAGGGCTGGAAAAGACTTAAAAGTGATCAGCTTGTAAAACAGATGTTTTACTCTTTTTATGTTGCTTAATTAATTGTATAATTTTGGCCAAATTATAACATATCAATAATTAAATTATTTGTAAATATCACATTCCTAGATTCTGGCTGCGTACACTAAGATAACGTTTTTACGTTTGGATTTTTTTACTATCCTCTGTTTCTAATAATCTTGGATATGTCAATAACGTCAGGTGTGATGGAACGTATTAGTTAATTCTATAACAGTTGACACCTTAGAGTTTACAATTATATGGAGAGAACATTCATGATGTAACCTGAAATAAATTTACCGCCCAGTTGCAGCCATTGAAGATAACTGGAGTAACACCAGCTATTTCATTCCTATTGTTCGCGCTGATGCTCAATTTCGTACTTACCTCAGATGACGTCACGATTTGGACACCTGTGTGTAGGCTGCTATGTCTATATAGCATACAGTGCAGGTTTTTTTCATAGCGGACTTTTATGTGAAATAACTATATATGTGTGTATTGTATGTATATAAAATGTACATGACTGTTTAAATGATGAGTAATGTCAAACAACTGTGAGATTGCAAACTGTAAAAATACAGGACGTAACAATAAGAAAATGAAGTAGCTCTGACGTTCTCCGTTGACAGCGCTTACGTACACGTCATCAATTTTACACTGTGGCAATCGAAACGGCCATAAAACTCCATTTCAATGTATTTTTTTCAGTCAGTTTTGTTTTATTCATGTTGATCTTCAAAGGAAGGATTTTTACTGTGTTGATCTCTAGATGGTTAATACTCTTTGACCATCGCCTATTCTTTTTCGAGCAAAGGTATTTATTATCACTTTCTTTTGTTTTCTTTATTCTGGCGTAAGGTTTCTTTCTTCTCGAACTACTTTTGTAGTATCTTTCATCTATTACAGATTTGTTATTGCGTAAACAGTGTCATCCGTTGTCATTGGATGAGAATCAATGATTAATCTTAGTTATGTGGTCCTTTGCTATTGGCAGAATCTCCCCTCCAGAGTAAAGCTTTGCTCGTAAATATTTATTAAATTTATGTAATCATATTTAATATTTTGATTTTTGCACGTTTCAACTCTTGGTAACTTGACTTTTCCGTTTGTGCACGGAAATGTGAGAATTGGGATCTTTCTTGTCTAAAGTCATGACCTGCCAGCAGTGTTAGTTTGGATACCGTATTTCGTTTGTCACCAGTGGTGCTGAGGAGGTTTGTTCTTGGTTAGACAATAAACAGGAAGACGTTTAAGGACAGACAACTGAGCTTATAATTAACAAATTATGAAAGTTCATAAAATATACCAGTTATCTGGCAGGTAATGTTAGATGTGTACGTCAATGAAAACCCAAAAGGTCGTCTTCGCCGATACCAGGTTGGTTGGAATTTTTAATTCAAAAGTTGGGGACAAGTTTCGTTTCGATCTCGCATGCTTTTCAACGCGTCAGTGAAAGAAGACATTTTTTAAATTTCTTGGAAATTAAATTCTTCCGCCTTGCACTTTCGTGATACAAAATTTCACTAGATTTTATTCTCTGTGTTATTCTTTTGTATTATTCAGAAATATTTGTAATAATTCCGGTTTAATTTTCTTGGTACAAAGTTTATTTTACAGTATGCAGTGCTAATCTGGTTACGGCGAACATGGGTAGACTGTATCTTTAGAATGCTGTGCTATGCCATAGCCGGAGACAAATTCCACCCTCACATTTTATCGTTATGAAATTTTCTCATATTTGCATTCTGCAATGTTTTATGAAAGTTTAAATATATATTTTAGCTACTTCCACAAAAATATGTTCGTTTTCAGAAAAGCTCACTATAGTTTCACGTACGGTAAAAGTTTAGTACACGCGCTCAGTGGTAGGTTGAGTTCGTTTCTTTTCAAACGTTGAATATGTGAAAATTTTATCCGAAAATTTTAATATCACAGGCACGATCGTGAG
This sequence comes from Lepisma saccharinum, assembly GCA_022664845.1. Lineage (NCBI taxonomy): Eukaryota > Metazoa > Arthropoda > Insecta > Zygentoma > Lepismatidae > Lepisma > Lepisma saccharinum. The sequence continues at coordinate 4,453 of JAGDQP010031817.1, forward strand.
ACTCGCTTCTGAATTAAATTGTTAAAAAATTTTAGGCCACTATAACAGAAATTATTCTACCATAGAAATTCGACTTTGCTGTGATAGATTTTGTATGCATGGAGCTTCACTCTATCTGCCTTGTACTGGAAATTCTTGTTGTTTTGAAGTGTTTTGAGAAAGTGCTTTCAATGGAAGTGGCCCAACGTCGACTGTAATTTTACGTTGTGTTTGAAAATGTTAACATTTTCAATTGGTTGTTACACCTGAAAATACACAGAAATATGCAGTGAATTACAAATATTTCTAAAATAAGAATTTGAACTTGAATTGGTAAGAGCAAACCTATTTTGTTAAGGCTCAATCCAAGTGGGTTTTCCCGCCTCTTTCGTTTTACGTCAATTATTCAAATTTCAGTTGAGCATAACAAAATTTAACTTTCACGGACCAAAGTTCGTTTCGTCCTTCAAGAATTAATACAATTAGTATTTATATATATAACTGATTTCGAATATACAGATATATCTTATTAGACTGGAACTATAGAGATCAAATATGATTTTTTGCAATCACAAATCGAAGTCACGATCTCTCGGGATCATTTTTTAATTCATGTATTATCCAGACTTTGTCAGAATTTTTTTTAGAGTAAATTTTGTATAACCTATACTGGTATAAAATGTTTCTCTAAAATATCGGATCTTGAAATAAAATTTCTTTTATTGAAATATATAAAGTTAACAAATTTTCATTTGAAAAACTTTATCATGTAGAAAGTAGCTCAATAACTGATAACTGAATGAGTTATGCATTTTGCACGAAGGTTTTCTGAAGGCAATTTCTGTGTGCAATGCAAGCGTTGTTACGAATCATAAATTTGCTTTTCTCTAAACTAAATGCACGTAATCTAGTTATTCTAAATTGATCAATGCTTCGACTTTAGTTTAATATCCATTCATGAATGGGTTTGATTCGTGCTATTGAAATTTAGTACAGCTATTACAGTGACAATATTGCTGTCTTCTGGCGTATATTTACTAGAGCTTTCGTTTCTCTTACTCCTTCTCTTTCTGTCAGAATACGACGAATGCCACTGGTGTAACCAACCACCACGGGTTCTACTGTAGTATGCGGTTCGTTTTACGTTTTAGGTGTCCTTGCAGTGTTTTACTTTATTGAGTGCCACGTTATGTCTTTGTGTCATATGTTTTAAGATTAAAGTTCAAAACATAGTTGCACGTCTTGCAATTAAGATAAAAAACACTGAACTGCTGAACAAGACTATATTATTCGTAAAAAATAAATTACACCTAACGTTTCGACCTTCTATCAAAGATCCTCATCAGACATACACTGTGTCTGTACAAAAAAATACACACATTTAATACAAGCCCAATAATCTACCTGCTCCCTCATTGGCCGAATCAAGCAGCCAATCAGAGACGCCCTATCAAGCAGCCTCCCCACTGGCCGGAACAATCAGTCAATCAAAGACACCATAAAACATCCAATGTTAACAAAAGAGAATCAACATGAAGCAAACTTAGAGCCCACTAACGCCTCAATTAACATACATATCTCTGCGTTTGTCAACAATAATCTTCCATTCTTTATTAATGCTCAAACCTTTGGTCCAGTTCATTAAGTTCTTATTTACTTCTTTTTCTATCCACCAGGCCTCCTTCCATTTTCTAGGCCACATACTATCTTCATGTTCTAACACAATCACTTTTCCCCCGTCCACATTATGTCCTTTTTCTTTTACATGTTCGAATATAGCATTACTCTCTCTACCATATTTCACATCGCTTTTATGTTGTTTAATTCTTTATTTCAACAATTTACCCGTCTCTCCAATATACTTCATATCACAATCCTCACAGTTAATACAATAAATGACACCTTTTTGCTCCTTCTTCCCTTTATCCTTTCCTTTACTTCTGACCAAATCCAACACCTTTCTACTACCTTCTCTGTACACTCTCACACCCTGCTTTCTTAACATCCTTTTAATAATCTCTGTGTCCTCTCCTAACACTATAATGCCTTTCCATACCACCTCTTTTCCTTCCTCATCTCCTTCTCTTCCCCTAGAATCCACAGATGCCTTAATGATATCCCTTTTACTATACCCATTCTCATATAGCTGTTCCTTAAAAGCTTTTACATTCTTTTCTACATTTTTGCTACAAATCCTAGTAATTCTTGTCAACATATTTCTTATAAAATTAGTTTTGGTGCTTTTATCCACATTACTTTTCTTATTACAATAAATACCAGCATTGCATTCTTTTTGATACCATTGAGTTTTAATTCTCCTCCCTTCTTTACTCATTAAAATATTAAGATAACATAAGCTACCTCCCTTCTCTATCTCCAGCTCTAACTCTATTCCTTTTTCTTTATCCTCAATGCCTTCTACAAACTCTATCAATTCTTCTTCAGAGCCTTCCCAATCCCAAAACAATCATCAGCGTATCTACATAAATACTTAATCTTCCCTTTTCTCTACCACCTTCCTCTCCCATACATTCATAATGATATCAGATAACACAGGACTAATCTTAGACCCTATACTTAAACCTTCCTTAATTCTATATATGTCATTCTTCACTTTTCAAAAACCAAAATCCCAAATTAAGATGAGGGCTTTCCTAACTTTCTCCCATTTCCAACCTTTCACCCCTTCCTCCCCCATGGCACCCTTAACAATATCAAGTATAGCAGCCCTCTTGTTAAGGGTGCCATGGGAGAGGAAGGGGTGAAAGGTTTATTGAATCGTGTACGAGGGGCTTACAGATGCATACACAGCAGTACAAGGAACAGTAGATCTAATAATAATAGTGTTGCCGACGAGACGAAATGTAGGCTGTCTCTTCTCGTTTTCTATAGCCATTTCTCTGTTTCGTCTCGTCTCGTGGCAACACTAATTAATATGTTCCCTGGATTGCATTTAGCTGATAATATTGTACTGTATCGTAAAATTGAAATTGAATTGTATTTATGGCCTTTAGGCGTCTAAGACTCAGAGCAGGATAGGGGAGGGGAAGTGTGTCGGCCAGGGTCTATGTTGAAGGTGCCATCCAGGCATTTTCCTGGGGGAAAACCCTGGAAAAAACTCAGTCAGAACCCACGACCTCCCGAATGATACGTCAACGCTCTACCACTGATCTCCGGTGGCTCGGTTGTGTTGTATCGTATTTCATATTGTGAATAGTTCCTATCGCACTGTTACTAGTTTAAGGTACGTTACGGCACTCCATCCTGACGTGATCGTCGATTTGTACAGTATTTATCTTATATATTTTCTTTTAAAAATTTGCTCGAATTTTTGGCCGTTAATCCATTACTTGATAAGGCGGTAAATTTTGTTTAAGTTCTGACGGAGTATTGCTATGTATTATAATATCTTTACTTTCGCTTACGAGAAAATCTTCTTCAATCAATCGTAGAAGTATAATGTACGTCTTTTCTTCATATATATCCCTTGAACGCACTCACAAAAATGTTTAATTGCCTTCATGATCTTTTCATTGCTAGCCTCCACAATAATGCTTTGAGAATCAGTTATTGTTCAGCTTGATTCCCTTAGCGAAAAAACTTCTAAAATATTTGGAGGCTTGACACGTGCCTGTTACAGTAATGTTACTGCCCCAATTCAAATCGTGGCGTCATTTCCTATTGACGTGCAGACAAGCGTTGTCAACTGTGAACGTCCGACGTGTGCGTAGTCACTGCGTATTATTTTATTGACACCCGACCCAGAGTGTAGTTTCTGTGCTATTGACTGTATCATTGTCCTGTTCTCATGTCATTCTCAATATTTCACTTCCGTTGAAACGAGTAATTTTTCGTGTCATATAAATTCTCAGCAATAATGAAAATTAATGATCATTGTTCACAAATTTGTTGTCATTTTATGAAGAATTGAAAATGAATAGGTACAGGTACTCTTCGTTTAGGGAGCAAAAAGTCTCACTTAACAAGGAAGAAATGACAAAATACTTCACACAGAGTAAGGAAGTCTCGAATAGGCGAAAGACGTCTGCAGTGGCTACAAGGACTAAAACATTAGACCTCTTAGTGAATTGAAGAAAATTTGTTTCACTTTAAGTTAAGAATGTTGAAGATATGTTTGACTTTAACATTGGGAGATGGTTGCAATGTTGATGTTAATAATGTTGATGGATCATTTGATGTTAATAATCGTTTAGGGTTTTGTCTGTCTTCTGACCTGGGATACTTTATACAGTACAGGAAATAATGCAACAAGACATACACTGAACGTCCTTCAAAAGCAACTACTCCCGCTGATTGTAGCCTGATTTGGTAACGACCCATTCACCTTATGCATGATGGAGTGCCCTCTCACCAAGTTAACAATGTCAGAAATATCATTGATGTTGATAAGTATACGTGACATGTAATAAAATGAGCAAGGAATTCAATAACATTAATTACATTTAATTTTAAAAATATACCTATTAACTAAACAAATTATGATAATCTAGATTTTATTTTAAAATCATTTGTTGTAATCGATTTAGCAACGGTGTTTTAGTTTATTCGGAAAAATAGGCATTTGTTTAACTTTTCGTTACTATAAACAAACGTAAGCAGTAACTTAAAGATTTGTGAAACATTGCTTTTCTTTAATAAGTTGTTTTGTACAATCTGATTGTTTGAAGTTGTTATGTTTGTATATTGACGTTTGATTAGCCAAATCAAGATTCAATGTTTTTCCTATACGTAACGCTACGAGGGCTCTCATTGGTTCTATCTTGTTTACTTAGTAACGCCTGTTATGAAGAGAGCCGATTGGTTGATTTTCTTTTCACACCTTTATAACATGGAAATCCGAGTTTCCGAATATACTGAATGTACATTCACGGGTTTTTATGAAATTTAGAACAGAATAAACGACGTTAATGTTTTTGAAACCCTTTATCTTTTTTTATTGTCTACTTGGCTATCGTTCTTAGTAGAAGTTAAACATCTATACTTTATACTTCGGTCGGAATGTATGAACGTATTACTTATGAAGTGTGAAACTAACATTGGATCATCTATATTAAACCTCCCTTATTATGTTACCTTTTTTCTTTAATTTATTTTATTTTAAAAAACATGTTAGTGGAATTTGATCTAACGAACCAAACCAATACCAATGTAATTTTGTATAAAAAAATAAAACTTAAGGAAAATAAATATTGAGTCTAATAATTTGAATATATCTGAAATTCTGCATAAAATTCTGAATTTGGGGGTCTGGAACCAGCCCTAAATACTTTCTTATTGCCGTAAGGAAAATTATTAAGAAACAAACGAATAGCTAAAATCTATATAGAAAAGAAAGATGTATACATTATATATAATACTATTTGGTAGTTGATTAAGAATGTTACTTAGTTGTTAAATTTTGAGCTACACAGATATTTAATAATGTTATTTGAAATAGGTGAACCAGATAATTTTTATGAAAGAAAACTAACTTTGTTTAAGACGAATGAACAATGGTATAATGCAATTTATTGGCAGATTGACAGTTCAAAATAGATTGATACAAATTTTAGATTTACAAAGTGAATAAAACAAAAGTAGATATACAAGCTGGAGTCAAACGAGAGACCTCCTTCACAGTCTGGCAATAACTTTTTTTTTTACTGTTTAAGACAACTGAATATTTACAAGTAAGGTAATTTAAACAGAGATACTTTTTTTACTGTTTAAGACAACTGAATATTTACAAGTAAGGCAATTTAAACAGAGAGACCTGCAATTAAAAATAATATGACAGACTTACAGTTTTCTTAAAACAACTTTCCTTGGCTTCTGTTCGGGTAACCACACCTCTAACCAGGGCCTAAAATTGAGTGGAGTACTCCACACTTTGTGGAACTGTAGGAAAGGAGTGTGGAACTATAATTCTTAAAGTGTGGAGTGGTATTAATGTGAGTACCTTACTTTTCTCGGATTATGCATTTAAACGCGTTTAGTGTGTCAAACTAAGTCTTACTGATTCAATACATTCATTATGCAATGGGTTACTCAATTCCATATAACTGCCAGTATATGATATTAAGCCAGAGTTAATACGTATAGATGTCTCCTAGATGGCAGGGAAAACCATTGCCAATTTTGAGGTGAAGGAACTTTTTAACTATATTTAGTTTCCAAACGTTTTCGGTTGCATTCATATAGTTTTAAAATATGCAACTAACTGCACGTTTATCTGTTGTTTCAATAGGACATTACACTTTTCCGATATAATGAAATGTGTTGTTTCGTAGATAAAAATTACACGACCCTTTGAATCCGTTATAGAAATATGTACTACCAGAGATAACATACATCAATAACCGCCAAAAATTTAGCCGAAGCAACGTAGACTCTCAACAACCAATCATAACCCAAGAAATATTATCCGTTCGTAAGTTTCGTGGGGAAAAAATCCGGTTTGTTTCCTGTATTTTATGGTTTAATACAATACAATTAAATATGTATCCTAATGTGCCTTTAATTTTGTTTGCTCTGAATGCCAAAATTTTCCTACATAATAATAATAATCATATTTTTTTTGGTCGCAGGTAAACATGATGTACTGGACAGAACACTGATTATATGTCAAAACAAATGCTGACTAAACTGGTTTTTCTATACTATATAAAATTTTTACCAGTGTGGAGCTGTGATTTCGTTGAATTTTAGGCCCTGCCTCTAACTACCGGTACTAAATAATAGTAAAAAGTAATATTAAAGTAAAAAAAAAAGTAATCTTACGGTAGCAAGCCAAGTGCTTTTATACTAAAATATATCAGTAGTGTTTGCCAGCCAAACGGGCTCTTTTCACCTCGGTGGTACATACATATATCGTACCACCATTTTTCAAACTGGTGTTGTGTGGTGGTTCATTTCTCATACCACTCTTTTTATGCGATGTAGCGAAAAAGTGTGGTGGTATTTTTTCTGAACCTCCAGTTTCAAATCATTCTTGTAGTGGAAGACAGATGGCAGGCTCATGATGTTGATAGTAATCTTTTCACATTTTTCACTAATTGGTTTGGCGCGTGTAAGCAGTAACGCATAATTGATTAGTGAAGCTGCTAACGATATTAGGACCCTATAGTTAATGTTTCGGTGGTTGTTTTGATAATAATTAAGGTAATTACGTGTCTTAGAAGCCATTTATGTTTTTCATGGAGTTTTCAAAAGACAAAAACTACACTGTTCACAAAATGTACCACCACGCCGTAATAGCCATTTGTTTCCTATCATTATTTTCAAGAAAGGAGTTGATGCATTATTTTATGTCTGCTGGTATTATGCATGCACTGTATGTAATACATTTATAATCAAAGAGAACTAGCAGGGCGGTGTTTAAGGGGTGTTCAGGAGGTGCGGACCCATCATAGTTCAGAGTTTTATGCAGAATTAGTAAATATTTTATTTACATTTCATATTTGGACGCACCTTGGACCCTACCCTGGAAATTCATGGACCCATCTTAAGATCTACTTCTATATACACGACCAATAGTCAGTATTCAAATCTGATAAACTGCTTTATTGTTTCTGATAAAAGCAAGAAATGGTGGCACCGTATTTTTTGGAACTTCGTTGACGCAAGTATAGTCAATGCGTATATTATGAACAAAGAGATGGGACTCCCAAAAGGAGCCTAAAAGACTTCAGAAGGCAGATTTCAAGAGATCTTGTTAGTTCTGCTCTAGTGGGATCTTTAAGAAGGTGATCATCACCCAGGAGTGCAGCGGAAATAAGGCAAAAGAAATCCCATGTGCCGAAGATGGTTTGTCTACTGAATGCAGATCATCAACCAGGAAGATCACCTAGAAAGTGCCCAGCGTGCAGCACGAATATTAAGTGCATTTAAAATTAATTTTATACAATTATTACAATATATGTGATGCGGAAAAAAAAGGGGACCATTTGTCGGAAAGCAACATTTTACAGGTGAGTCCAAACATATTATATGTTTTTTTTTTGTTTTTTTTTTTTGCGTTTTATATTTTGTTTCTTAATAAAGAACATTTAAGTAAAGTGCTTATTTCTTATATATGAAGGATTTGTAAGTAGGATGCAGTGTTGTGTTTAGCAACGTTTAATCTCGTTTTCGTCAAAACTCTATTTTCCGTAAATGACAATCAAATTTGCATAATTCGGTCAAATTTTAAGGTATTTTTATAATTTTGGTAGCAAACTTTTAGGAATTATATTGTCAATACAACAAAGTTAATAACTCGAATTTGACAAATTGTCCCTTTTCAATGTCCGCATCACATATAATATTTTAAACTTTAAATTCCTACATTTTTAGCTGGATAATTCAATGTTAAAATGAAGTAAAATTGTAGCTATTTTTGTGATTTTTTGAAAATAACCCCAAAACAGAAGTTCATTACGTATTTGAACTAATGACTTTTTTAAATTTCTTTATGTAAACATCTTCCAAAAATCGATTGCACTAATTGAAATAAATCAACGGTATGTTTTATTTTTTACTACCGTGTATGACATATTCGTTGAATTGTTCCTGTATATATATATATATATTATTTTGCGTAACGATACAACCATAGACAGAGATTAAATAATTAAATAATAGCATAGGTATATACCGCCTACCTAGTTTCATCTGCGCTACAATTAATGGTTTTTTTTTTTGCTTAAGAGCACGTGATTTCGAACCCTGCTGTTAGATGGCTCTGTGTGTGCTACTATTGGAAAGAACCAGTGTTTGAAAGTAAGCTAGAGTTGGCTTACAGCAGGGCTCTAAATCACGTGGTGCTTAGCGAAGACGAAAATAGATAGGCGTTATAAGTCATTTATGATTTAGTCTATGGTGTGACCTTGTATAAAACGATTTTGAGAAGTAAATATGGCTTTGCAACCATCACTTTATCCAATGAACGCAAGTATTTATAATACTGGACGTGTATTTTTTATTTCCGTTTGCAATCTCTTGCTTCCTTTCCTTACATTTGATTGAAGAACTAAAAGAAGCAATTTTCACAATAAGTATGCAGAAGGCGGCTCGAAAAAGAACTAGTGGAGGATTTTGGAGGAATGTGTAAATTTGTCGTTTATAAATGTTATTTATGCTCTAATCGAATTAGTGGTTTTGGTTAATTATAATAGTAAGATCCATGCATGAAACACACAAAAAAATAATAAAAAATATTATGAAAGTTTCCAACCCTGTTCACATAACAACATTGAAACGAATTTTATAAAAATTACCTGAATAAATAATATAAGTTTCATGGTTATTAAAAGTGGCTCAACATGTTGATTTTTCACCAATTATCAACCATAGTAAAATTTGCCACAAAATATATTTTTTTGTTTAATGGTTATTTAGGCTTCGATTCATGCAAGAAATGAAGTTCGTCATTTATCTGTAGAATAACTCGCCACAGTGAACAATTTAATAGACAATTAAAAAAAAAAACTGACACGACAGCACTCGTCTCGTTATACGTATTTTCGACATTTTATGTACTTTAAAAATATGGTAGGCTAGATAACTTTTTTGTTTCATTGTTACGCGATCAAAGTTTCTGCACTTTCTCTCATGAGGATTTCCTGAGGCGAGTTGGTTTGTTTTCAGTTCTGAGTCAACCAAACGATCACGCACAGTACGATTTCGTCATCCGTCCTTCCAGAAGTTTCACACGGTAAATGACTAACAGGAGGGGTCAATGTGCTAGTGCGCCTCGGATTAATGATTTTTTTTTTAGGAATATAACGGCAATTCATAAGAGTAGGTTTACACTTGCTTTGAGTCCCATTTTCACGTTGCTTTTTTTTTTCTTCCAACAGTTGTCTTATGAAAAAAAAATAAAACACTAAAGACATTTATTTCTTACAATTAAAGCGAGACACTATTCTCTTTAGAAGAATGATTAGCCATAATGTACTTATTACTCTGATCTTGTCTATTTATTCTGTACTAAATTGTTAGTAACAGCTATTTGTTATTTCGCTCTAAATATAAGAATCAAGCATTATTAGATTTCCCGTACCTAAGCACTGCACTTGCCGGTGTTGTCAACCTGTTTATAAAATAGGTCCACAGGAAAACCTGGGGTAGTAGGCTCCGTGCGCACAAATAAGTTTGTTAAAAACTTTAGGACAGACCCGATTGCAACCTACTGAAGTATAGTAAAAGTAGCACAAATACTTTAAATGGAAAAGATTAACCAAAAGATCAGGATCTGCCAATTTTAAAACGCGTTAAGAATCGAGGTCGCCAAACTCAAATCTGAAATCAGTTCATCTCTACCTACTTTGGTTGAAGTGTTAGGTGACCTTTTCATGTACGCGTTCGATTTGCTACTCATTCAAATTGCAAGCGAAGCACGCGTACATGGAAAGGCGACTTTAGCTTGCGTTGCAGACGGACAAAGTGAATTTACATGAAGGACACATTTTTTTGTGTTTGGGGGAGGTTGTCCGCTAAAAAGAAAAAAAAACTGAAAAATTCCAGATGTTCTCTGACGTAAGCCTGGTAACGAAAACGGAGCCTCAGGGGAAAAAGTTCTTCCAGAGGCAAGCAAATTGAATATAGTGACCGGGTTCTCTCCATCACAGTGGACGACGTGAGTACGAGTAATAAACCGACGTTTCTCATCAGAAAATCCGCCAGGATTTCAGTTTCGGGTGGGTGGGTGAAGTAAGCCTATAGTAGAATTGTAAAAGTTTTGAAAGGATATGATAAAGAATTTTAGGAACTGACTGTGGGGGCAAGAACGTGCATTGATGAGAACGATGCTCAAACTTGAGGGCGTATATCATAACGGTCGTCTTCAGTAGCATAAGTAGAACATTGTCCCCCCTACCTACAAGGACCTACGGCCCTTTTAACACCATCTGTCATAGACAATTTCAGAAAATTCTTGTCGTATGTAGTGTCAGTGTTTGGCGCCCAGGGCGAGATGTTGTGTTTCCACCGCTAACCATGCTGCGATGTACGCATATTTACGTCCCTCCATTTGTATTCATTATTAACTTTTGCAAAATTTAACCCATTACTCTACAAAAAGAAAACAAATCTAACACTTCATACTATATACAGGGTGTGGCATAAATATCTGATCATTTTTAAAGCTCTATCCTGAAAAAAAAAATGCAAACGAGGGAAATGAAACCTACTTATTGAAGAAAGAATGCCATTTACTGACAAGCAATCAGAGTTTCAGAACACATTAATTTTATTACAATTTTCAGTGGCAAAATCACTGAATATAACTTTTTTTTGTTGCTATTTTTCGACAGTATTTACAAATGTTAAACATTAATCATGAGCACCAAATTCCCAGATCTTGAAGAGAGCATCTTTAAGATGTCCGCTCTCATTACCTGGACACTCTCGCAGTCTTTGAGTGAAGTTATGACACCTTACTTATCATTCCTTGGGGAATACTAGCAATCTCTTGGGCAATGACCTGCTTCAACTGCAGTAGTGTTCGAGATTTGTGGGGGAAAATTGTAGTAAAAATGATGGTGTGCTGAAAATACGATTGCTTACCCGTAAATTACATTCTTCCCTTAATAATTAGGAATCAGTTTCATTTTCCTCCGTTGCTTAGTTTCTTTAGGATAGATGTTTAACCCTCCGGTGAGCTCGACTTCTAAACTTCCACGAGTGGGTGCGCTGCGGCATTTACACTTCAATCGGATTGCTCCTAGTTTGCAACTAAATTACCATATGAAAAAATAATATAAGGATATCATCATATTCAGCCGTTTTCTATCCACTGCTGGATGAAGGCCTCTCCCTTTTCTTTCCACATATCTCGGTCTACTGATATCCTCATCCATGTAGCTCCTGAAAAACGCTTGATTTCATCTACCCCTCTTACATTTGGACGTCGTCTTGGTCGTTTCTTTTCTCTAGGAATCCAATAGTACATTATTCGTCCACCTTCCATCTGTTCGTCAAGCTATGTGACCGGCCCATTTCCACTTCATCTTCTTCGCAGTTTTGATTACATCCTCTACCTTTATTTGTAGAATCCCTTCACTTGTCTTCCTGCCCCTCCTGGTTATTCCTAGCATGCACCTCTCCATTGTTCTTTGTGTGACTGTCAATCTTTGGGTCGTTTGCGCATTCAATGTCCAAGTTTCGCAGCCGTACATCATCAATGGTAAGACACATTGATTATAAACTTTACGCTTCAGACACATTGGTAGTTTGCTTTTGAAAATAAAGTGTAGTCTTCCAAAAGAACTCCACGCCATTTTACATCTTCTATTTATTTCATCAATCACCTTGGCATTCGACGTTTTGAGCTCGCCTAGGTAAACATACTCATCAACTATGCCTAGTTTCTCTGCTAATTTTTATTTCCCTTTTTGCAACATGTTGATTATATATGACTTAAGTTCATTTTAAGGCCTATTTTCGAACTCTCATTACCCATTTCTTCCATTCTGGTTTGTAGTTCTTCCGCATTTGAAGCAAACAGGACTATATCATGAGCGAACCGTAGGTGATGAAGATATTCGCCATTAATATAAGGATATAATTAACATTATTATTTGCCTAGTAATATTTAATTGCATAAACACAGTAAGTATTTACCGCTAATTGTAATGGTAATGAAAATAATCTACTCTGCTACTATCTGCTAGTCGTTATACATATTGTATTTTGTGGGTTAAAATTTCTTCACATAATTTTATGACATTGTGCATGTCAAAGAAGAATTGTTAATAGTTGCTTGGATAAAAAGGTTCAGTCATTGTTTTGACCCTCCTTTTCACAAATGCGTTCTGCAAACAATTCATTACCGTATATAGTGTATACAATTCATTACCATGTACTCCCCTGCTGATTGTTCAGAGTATCTGCTGTGGTTTTCGACTTGAATAATTTTATCTTCTGTGTCTGATTCCATAGAATCTGATTTACTTCCTTTTTCTGATGATGCTACCTTCCTAAACATTCGTTCAATGACCTTAGGCGACATCTCTGATCTTAATGGTGTAGATCACCCCCGCCATCTTGGTATGACCTTTCCATTGATTTACACGGGAATTGTTTTACTTATTTTATGTCTCTCAGAAGTAGAATACTTACAGATGCTTATCAGAATAATGGAAACACCTGTAGTTGGCAACACGTCAGATGTATGGGTTGGCAGTGGTGTCGTGGCGACCGCAGCGCCGGACTGCTGGTGGTGGTGTGTTAGGTCGGTCTCCATACTACGTCAGGCGTCGTGGAACATGAGTGTGCAGTGGCTGCAGCAGACGGAGGTAGTGTAAAATGGGAGACCTCTCAGAGTTTCAAAGAGGGCAAATTGTTGGTGCGCGGTTATGTGGAGTGAGTGTGACGGCAGTGGCTAGTGTGTTAGGTGTGTCGCCAGGGACAGTGTCGAAGGTGATGACGGCCTACACAACACACGGGAAAACCACATCGGGGAAGCGGAACAGTGGGCGGAAGAAAAACATCAGTGACAGGGCACGCCGGGTATTAAAGCGCATTGTCACGCGGAACCGTCGTGCCACTGCGGCGCAAGTGACGGAGGAACTCAATCAGCACCTCCCCCAACCTGTTTCGACAATCACAGTCCGCCGCGAATTACATGACATGAACTTACGGGGTCGTGTTGCACGGGCCAAACCTCTCATCAGGGACCAGAACGCTTTAGCACGCCGCAAATGGTGCCGCGACCATGCAACTTGGACCGTTGACGACTGGAAACGTGTGGTATGGTCGGATGAGTCACCATTCAGCCTATTCCAAACCATGGGCCGTGTTTATGTGTGGAGAACGCCCAAAGAAGCGTATGATCTGCAGTGTCTCCGCCCAACTGTGAAACATGGCGGCGGCACGGTGATGCTGTGGGCCGCAATATCATGGTTTTCATTGGGTCCTGTGGTCACACTTCGCGGACGCATCACTGCCAACGATTATGTCGCAATTTTAGGAGACCACTTGCATCCTATGGTCCGGATGTTGTTCCCGGACAATGACGCCATATTCCAGGATGATAATGCACCCATTCACACAGCTGGAGTTGTTGCAGCGTGGTTTGAGGAACATCGGGATGAAGTTCAACACCTCCCCTGGCCCGCCCAATCCCCAGATCTCAACATAATTGAACATCTGTGGTCCATCTTGGAAACACGACTCCGGCGACGATTTCCACCTCCATCCTTTCTCACAGAACTGGCCGATGCCCTGCACGAGGAATGGTGTAATATTCCACTTGCTACCATTCACGACCTCTATGCCTCCATCCCACGTCGCATCAAGGCTGTTCTGAAGGCGAAAGGTGGCCCGACACCATATTAATCTGGTAAGTTGCACTTTCGTTCAGGTGTTTCCATTATTCTGATAAGCATCTGTAAGTTCTGCTTTCACGAAATTTGTCTTGCTGGTTATTTTGACTCTTGTATAGTTTTGGTTTGTGATGTTTCTTCAAATATATAAGTATAACGTATTATTAATAGTTTGCTATATAAATCACAATATGTTAACGGGAAATTATACTGTTCGTGGGTAAAATATTGCATTTCTATGAAATAGCATGAGTAAAAAAGAACACGACGATAAACTGGGCGATAACAGAAGGTAAAAGTATGCTCCTGAAAGATATAAGACGAGTAAAACAATTCCCATGTAAATCAATGGAAAGTGCGTACCAAGATGGCGGGGTTGATCTACACCGTTAAAAAGTGCCGCCGCAAATAAGAGAAAAATACACTTATACCACAGGGCGGGCAGCGGCAAGTACATTGCAAATATGGCACTCACTATACTTTGACTCTTTAATAGAGACTAAACTATTCTGAGAAATGTTTGCTAAAATATTGTAAGTAGCAGTGTTCGATTCGTCTCGGGGAATGCCGGGGATTTTCCCTGCTGCCTGAGGTTTTCATCCCCCGGTCGTTAATTCCGAATATTATCCCAACCAGGGATAAAATCTTTGTATTTCTACCCAAACAAGTAGCATTTTGAAACTTACCAGCAACCACTATCAGAATCCACCCTTTCATAATTTATAACAAACTGAACACTGGTAAGTAGTGACACATAGGTATAATGAATAGGGCTCGCAACTTGAAGACCTAAAAATCCCTTTCAAATGTGAAAAAAATTACCCACCCACCCAAAAAAAAAGAACACACTATAAAATAGGTTTATATTTTGTGATCAATTTAATAAATTATCTAAAGCGGCGGATATTTCCATGACCAGAGGGAACCGAAGTAAACTAAAAAGCACAGCAAATTTAGGAACTGAAAACTAGACAGGGCAATGAACAGAAAACTCAAGTTATTTTCTTTTCAGACCCTGTTAACTGATATTATAGACGATAAATACTTCGTTAGCTTATCTAATGTTACAATCTTTTCTAATCAGAAAAAAAGTTATTGACTCAAATATAAAACATTTCCAGATTCTAAAATACACAAAATAATATTTGTTTAAAAAAAATATTATTTTTCGCACCCATAAATCGGAATTGCACAGCACCACCATAGTCATTCGTAAATTCTCAAATGTAAAGGATCGTCGATTGTCTTCAAGAATAAACTCCTCTCCACATTCGCAGATTTCAAGGGGGTATAGTTGAGATGAACTAGGTCTTCAGGTGAACATTTCTATACATAATCGTCCGAACTGAAATATTCTCATTGCAAAATTCTTTTGATATTTAGCATAGTTTGGTAACTCGCATTGTTCTCTAAAATTTTTCTCAGTGTGCAACTTGTCCAATATATCCTCCACATCCCTGCAGAGGTTCCTCGACAGTTTATTTTACCTACAACTGAGGGAGGGCATGATTGCACCGCGCTTTTCCAGTGAAGTTGCTTCAATATAAAAAAGTTGTTCTTAATATAAACCAAACACCTTTTCAAATCTGAATTAGCCATCAGATCTTGCGAAATCGCGATAGGAGTTGTAGAATCTCTATTGAAACTTCTCCAGAACTGATTTCAAACAAACAAAAAAAAACCTCGTGGCACGACACAGCCCATTAAGGGCCCAGCCCTACCAGTCGGTTTTGGCACTCATGCCGTAGAGGTGAGAT
The DNA here is from genome assembly GCA_022664845.1 of Lepisma saccharinum. NCBI lineage: Eukaryota > Metazoa > Arthropoda > Insecta > Zygentoma > Lepismatidae > Lepisma > Lepisma saccharinum. The sequence goes on from JAGDQP010031817.1 coordinate 20,495, forward strand.
GTAGTCAGCATCTCGGCTCCTCCTCGCTGTTAATGCCGGTTTTCGTAAAAGGAGTTCGCTACCTCTTTATTGAGGTAGCTCCCCAATAGGCCTCACGACGCTGGGTGAACGCCGCACAAGTAACACCATCTGGAGTACTGCAACGGTCACGCGTCCAAGCTCTGACCAGACCCAGAGCTGCTTGACTTCGGTGATCTTACGGGAACCGGTAGACCAGCTCGGCTAGGGCGCTGATTTCACCAGTTCAAATTTTATCAAAGTTTTGTGGACCTCGCTCGAACTCTTCGCGGGCAGTTCCTCAATTGTTTCCAGATGTTTACGGAGAAAAGAACAAATGACAAAGAGGATTTCAGCAGAGAGAGAGAGAGAGAGAGAGAGAGAGAGAATTTCTTGTTTAGCTTCCAGTTACAACAAACTCCTGATTTACCTTACCAGTTACCTGATCTAACACGTAATATTTATTTCCTCCACCGGGAGTTATTACAGTTCTAAGCATTTTGTTTCTAGCATGTTTGTATGCGTGAAACATGTAAGCGACTGGACAAAAGGCAAAATGTTAAAAAAAAAAAAAAAGAATAAATCCTTCAAAAAATGACCTAGAAACACGTTTCTGTTCCAGGTTAGGGTAAATGAGTTTTAGTTAAGATCGGCATCGTTCTTAAACATCCAGAAAAAAAAAAAAAGATTACATTTCATCAAGTTCCGAGCACTGCTAATGAATAACCAAAATTAAAGTGGACATATGTGCAGCGCGTACGCTATCTATGATACATCACGTAAACTAAAAGGTTAGGCAAATTACCGCGGGTGCGCCCACCAGAAAGTTAAAAATGATCAGGTTTATAGTTTACAGAACTATCCAATTTATAAAAAATCAGAGCTACAATTATGAAGACTTTCCCACTTACAAAGCGTTCATATACATCACATGTTACAAGAACAGAATTAGAATGGAAAAAAATACAACATAATTACAGTCAGTTTGCTGAAAATATGTTTTGAGACTTCGGTCATCTTAAATCAGCGAGATTTTTAACTTATATAACTGTAAATTAATAGTGAATTAAAAGATGCGGAAATTATTATTCTGTTTACACAGAGAGCAAAGAATGACTTTAATGTATGGAGTAAGGTTACTTAAATACAAAATGAACAAGCTTTATCCGCTATATATTTCATATATATATATATATATATATATGAAATATATAG
>JAGDQP010031818.1:7979-21705 GCA_022664845.1 Lepisma saccharinum
TTCTTTAATTTTGATTGATCCTTCAATCGCTTCTGCTTTCAGTGTTCCTTTTGTTCTTTCCAATCTGTTGATTTCCATCTCTCTTTCTTCTACTTTGTTTTGCCAAACTGCTAGTTTGGTTTCCGCTTCCCTCAGCCTTTCGTTTTCTTTTACGAGCTTCTCATTGCTCCTTTCTAATTTTAATATTCTCCCTTCTAAAAAGGCATTTCTAATCCTTAAATCGTCTTCTTTTAGCCTTTTGGATCCTTCCTCATCTTCACCGAGTGGTCTAAATCCCTTCTTTCCTCTTTTTTCATCTTCACTGTCTTTTGGTGTACCGACTGGTGTTGCTTCCATTTTTCTTCCGGGTCCACGGCCCCTTTTCTGACTCCTCTCAGGATTTTGGGAGTCGACGTTGATGCCTGTGCCACTGGTGCTTCTTTAGCTGCCACTTCCTTTTGTGCTGCTTCCCACTTCTTAATGGCTTCCTGTATGTGTTTCCTCTAAGTTCTTTATCTTCTTTCGCTGACCTTGGTTTCGCAACGTTTACATCTTTTCTTTTGGGTTTTTGCATCCATCTTAGTCGGAATGGATTATTTTGATTTACGTCTAGCCCGTTTGACGACAGTTCTCTTCTATATTCTTTTTCGAGTTTATTAAGTCCGGTTCTCATAATGTCCGTATAATCGAACGTTTTCGACTTTCTTGTTCCCGTTTACACAAACCACCAATATAGATCAATTGTAAAGAAGTACACTATTGAAGGGAGTTAATCCCCAGGGCCACAGTTCAGCAGACCCAGCACTCGAAAGGACCGCCACCAGGATAAGTGCGGGAATTTGGGAGGGAGAGAGGGGACCAAAATCTCCAATTTTTTGCAGATTTGAGCCCCACCACAAAATGGGGGAGGGGGAAACGATTCCCCACAAAAATGGGGGGGAAGCAAAATGTTCACGGCCAGACTCTGGGCTAAAATATCCTTTGGGGAGGGGGGTAAGGTCACTGACCTCCCAAAATACTGAGCCCGTCTCCCTAACGGCCCCGGAGATCTGACCCACTTAGCCGTCCATGTTCTCTATAAGCACTACACTCAAGAACTGAGAATAATTTCCCGTGATGGATGGAGTCGGGACTTAGGATTTTTTTCCTAATAACAGCTTGTCCTCTCAAGATCAGACTGAACAGATTACCAACCTCCATTGTTTGTCACAGCCGTTCCCGAGCAGGGGTATAAAGAGCTTCCACTGGGCTACACTAGTTGCTCTCGCGCCGGCCATCCGAACAGTTGAGAGTAACCTGCATCACCCACTGGAACGCAAAAATGTACGCTAGTACACAAGATTAAGTAGTGCAGACCACTCGAACAAACTAATTAATGCATGTGATAACTCACCTTCCTCTTTCGTTGGGAACCTTAATTCCTAAAGAAGTGGGTTCCGTTCCATTTCCTACCCAAAAGTATGCGTCAGGGCCTGCTCCGTCATAGTGCAGATTGGGAATATAAAAAGTTTTGGCATCCAAAATACTGATGTTGCCTGAGCGAAGTCCGTGAGCTAATCTTTTGAACTCCGGTAGAACTCGTGCTTTTGGAACTTCGATATTGGGTGGAATAAAAACATCTCCAAAATTCACCTGAAAGAAAAGAGCAAAAATACACAATACAGTAGAGAAAGCTAGACACATTACAATATATAAAAATGTATGGCAAAGTCATTGCATAAATGTGGTAAAGTGACTTTATTTGAATGTGATTTTCAACATTTTTAAAGGAATAAAATACATTTGTCAATTTATTTTTACTAAATACTAATCATTTCGTTTAAAAAAGTTATAAGTACAAAAAGATAATTTCCCTTTATGTCAGTGTAGGAAGTTCAAGGGAACTAGATTATTTCCATATAGTAACAGTATTTAATATACTGGGAAAACATTTCCGAAACATTCCTGGAAAATCTAGGAAGCAATAGCTGCCTGAAATTTTACATAACTTGACTAATAAAACCCAGCCATAATTTAGTTTTCAGCGATGCTGCACAGTAAAAAATAGCTGTGTTAATTCAACACAATGCGGTGTCCCAGCGTGACTACCACTTTTGTGTGTTAAATCAACACAACGCACGGTGTTGATTTCCATACTGGGAGAAAAAAAAAATTCGGCTGTAGCTAGATTTGAACATGAGTTGCTCAGTTAGAAATCGAACGTCTTACCAACTTCGCTAAATCGTCAGACGGAAAAAGCACTAGATTGAATCAATATAGAGGATAAAAAAATGTTGCTGAACCCCAAACACACACAAAATTACTCTAACGAATTATGACATGATTTAATCACTTTCCCATTGGTCAATTAGGGATCATAATCCCCATTTATTGAGAATATGTTCCATTTCTATATTCGCAGGCGCAGCATTTGACATGTCATTACGATAAGAAAGCAGAAATGCTGCTCAAGTGTTTGGCTGTCGCCATCTTGCTTGCTTTCATAGAAATAGAATATTCTCAATGAATGGGAATTCTGGTTCTCAATTGACAAATAGGAAGTGATTAAATCATGGAATAAGTCGTGCAAGTAACTTAGTTTGTTTTGGGGATTCAGAAACATATATTTGATCCAATACACTGTTTAAATCTATAGTGTAGTCGTTTCATTCAAATGTTGTTCACTAAATATCCTTTGCATCTAGTGCCTTTTCTGTCTGACGATTTAGCAAAGTCGATAAGACGCTCGACTTCTAACTGAGCAATCCATGTTCAAATCTTGCTGCAGCCGTAACTTTTTTCACAGTACCGAAATCAACACCGTGTGTTTTGTTGATTTAACACAGAAAAGTGGTAGTGACGCTGGGACACCGCATTGTGTTGAATTAACACAGCTATTTTTTGCAGTGTGGGAGAAAAAAAGAAAGAAAGTGAAGCCTGAAGCGAGATTTAAAGCAGGTTCTTCAGTTAGAAGTCAGCATCTTATCGACTGGACTAAACTACCAGTCATAACAAAATACCAGATTTAAACAGTATACAGTATTTGAAGTGCGTTGCCTGAGCCCTGAAGACATAAACTACAGTATCCTACGACCTACGTCAGATTTTAGTAACTTTTCTATTTGTCAATTTGAATCAGAATTCCCATTGACACAGAATATTTCCTATTTCTGCTAAAAATAAGTGATCAAGATGGCGGCAGCAAACATTTGATCAGAATTACATGTACGGATACTTTAAGGAACCGTTTTCTCTTTCTGCGCATGTGCACAAAGAACTGAAAACTGCAAATATCCACCTCAGCATATGAAAACTCTCTGGGTTTTCCTAGATTTGAATGAAACAACATGAAATTCTAAAAATTCTGAGGAACTTCACTGGGAATTGGTAGCAACCTTTGGGGGGTGACCTTTTTCTCTGTGTTTAGGGGTGGGGTGAATTTGTTTTGTGAAGAGAGAGAGAGTTTGAAAACTAATAATACATAACCATGTAAAGTAAATACAATAGCAAATAAATAAAAAATAAATAAATGAGGCGTATGCGCGAACAAACGTCTATGTTCTATCTTTTCATATGTTACATAGACATTTGTTCGCGCAAACGCCTCTCAGTAATAACAAATATAAACAATAATGACAAATATTTCGTATTGATAACCGAATTTCGTTTCAACATTTTCTAACATTCATGAAAACCATCTGGCGGTCGAAATTCCACTCTGAAATGTAAATTTCGTTTAAATTGGAGATTTTTTTCAGGGCTATATATAATTCCGTTTCATCATCATCCATTGAAACCAGAATCACTAGTGCAAGAGACGCTTCATTTCCCTTTTATTTCTTAGAACCAAAAGTGTTTCTTCTATTTTTATTATCCTACTTCCAAATTGGCTGCTTTTGAATTGCTTCTATTACTACGCGCCTTTTCATTTCAATTTCCTTTCCATCTTTATTGCCTTGTAATTCGATATTTTGTTCTTTTCTTTCTTTGCCTTTGGTTTTCTCTTTCTTTCTTTTTCATTTGAAGACTTTCTAGCGTCAAATGTGTTTTGAATTATCTTTACAGTTTTAACTTCTGGTTTCATCAATCAGAGTTAGCTTCTTCCGTATTTTTTCGTCACAAAAGAACAAAAATACGAATCGTAGATGGAAACACTGCTTGGATTATTAACTCTCGTTCACAGTTGCCTCTCAATGAAAGCGATAGAACTAATTACCAAAGGAATGAGGAAGAGGGTAAGCGGTAAAGTCTAGATGAAGGGTGGAGAATTAGTGTGATCTCTTCAGTTTTAAAATGAGAGCATCATATAATTGAAAAGTATGTAGCATATGAATTTAATATGAGTATCTATGTTAATTTTGGAAAGGGGAATTTTTAAAGGAAAAAAAAATATCTCTCATTTATACTATGATACAGATTTAGCAAGTGTATATGAAAGGAAATAAAGAAATGTTCCCCCATATGAATGAAATTCCGTATCGTATCACAAACGGAATTTTTTCTACCTTTGGTCCTATTACTTATAAGTAGGGTTGCCACCTGTCCCGTATAATACGGGATGCCCCGTATTTTAGGTGAAATTTACGCGTCCCGTATTATCAGTGGTTGTCCCGTATTATAAGTAGTAAATTATCATACATATTTTCAACATATCAATAATTTTAACAAATAAACAGTGATGGACTCTTTCCCAACTGTTGTTTACTATGCAGACTGGCGAGCAGTCAGCAGACTGTGTACGTCCCCAGGCCCCAAGATGAGACCTAGAGATGAATATATTATAAGACTCGTGCCTCGTTTGCTCTAGTTGATAACACACTGCAAAAAAAATTCTGTGTTAATTCAATATTTCTCTGTGTAGCAGAGCAACCATAAATTTTGTGTTAAATCAACTCCGATTGGTGTATGAATACGGTGATTCAACACAGTAATAGTGGTAGAATGACGCTATTCGTTGTGTTGAACCGGAATTAATAACACATCCATTGTGCTAAATCACCGAAATCAACACCGTTTGTTGTGTTGATTCAAACAAAAAATGGTGTAGCCCAGAAACACTGAAAAGTGTTGAATTAGAATTCATTTTTTGCAGTGCAATTACTAACGCCAATTGTGCTTGGGAAATTGAAATACCAATTTTCCGTCTGACAGTGTCTTTGCAGTGTGAACATTCGCAAACAAGACAAACAGACTGTGCGTTCTTGATTAGTACGGTGGTTCTAAATTGTACGGGTAGTCATTGAGTAGTAAAAAAGATAAAGCTATCTCCTGTGCGATACGCACGCTCCGTTAACGGCGCATGGGGGATGCGGAGGTAGCGTCCCACATATTCTCGACCTACGATACGAAGTGAGATAGGGTGGCCAGTCCCACGCTCTACCATCTTTATCTTTCCAAGGTACTTAGGAGTAGTAAGGACACTCTGATACTGAATTTGATAGGAGGCTGAGTGCACCTCAGAGCGCCAGCCGTAGGAACACTGAGAGAAAAGTCTCCAGCGTCCTGGCCGGGATTCGAACTCGCACGGTCCGATTCACAGTCAGACGCGTTACCGCCTTAGCCACGCTGACTCATAGTCATATAGTAGTACAGGACCTTACTAGTTGTTTATATTTTAGTGTATTTCAGATTTGACCCGTATTTTTTGCCGAGCGTCTCGTAATTTTATCATCAAAAGGTGGCAACCCTACTTATAAGTGTGACATCAAGTAAATTAGAATATTTTCAAATTATATAATAAACCTTCCTTATTTAGTGATTTTATTCTGTATAACAGTTTCTCAACAATTTGCAGGTTGTGGTTCAGCAAAACATCATTGAACAGTTCCAGAGCCCTCCATAGATTAAATATCACTGACCTGCGAAGTAAAAAAAAAAATTTTCTGCGACAAGGGATTTGGATTTAATGGGTGACTGTAGTTAATTTCAGCATACTGATTTCAAATTTTAAGTTCATTTTGTTGTATCACGTACATATTTTCTCGACACATCTATGTACAATACAATGATTTTGGGGGAGACATCGTATGCTCGCAACACTGGCAATTATTGTACGCAGATGTAAATTCGCCAATATTGCCAACATTGAGTTAAAAATATATCTATATATGCACCTAAATATTAAATCTGAGAGACAAATTTTATGCACTAGTTTGATTTTCAAATGCTCTACTTTGGTGTGTTATTTGTACTTTTTCTCGTTTGCTATTTTACCGCAAAAAATAATGTCCTAAAGTCAGAATCTACGCTGTTAAAAATTTTCCGAAACATTCCTGGAAAAAGCTAGGCAACGATAGCTGCCTGGACATTTCCAGTAACTTGGCTAATAATAATAATAATAATAATAATAAAACAGCCACCATTTAGTTTTCAGGAATACTGGGAGCAATAGAAAAAATAAGAGAAGCATTAGAGGGATTTAAAAGCGAGTTGATCAGTTACAAATCCAGCGTCTTACAAACAGGACTAGATTGCCACTACATCAAAACAGTGAGAAATACGTTGCCCGAACCTTAGGAATATAAAGAAAGTTACTCACACGGCTTACCCCATGTTCTAGTTACTTTATCTGTTTGTCAAGTAGGGATCCCAGTCCCCATTCACTAAGAACATTTAACTTTTCTGTTAAAATACGTGATTAAAACAGCGGGCGAAAACACTTTATCAGAATTGTATTTTTAAGTACGATAAGAAACCGTATTCTCTTTCTGCACATGCGTGAAAGCTGGAACGGCAAAAAGAGAACTTCCAACCACACAAAAGAAATCTCTCACTGTTTTTGACCGATACTTTTCAGCCACAGCAGGATTACTGGAAATACATATGAAACATTACTTTACTAGGGATAATATCAAACAATGTTTCCAAATTTTTCTACTGTGTACAATATGAATTTGGTTTCAAACCACTACATTAAATATGTTTTCATTGAGAATTGAACCTAGGATCCTTTGGTAAGAAAGAAAACGAGCTAAACCACTAATCCTGAGGGTACGCCACATTGAAGAATTTAACAAGATATACAAGATAAATACTTTTAGAATTATTTTAACATCCATGATCAAGGGTATACTCGCATTTTCAAGGCAGTGGTCGGACATGGTACTGATTGAACCGTAGCAAAAGTAAAGTAAAAAAAAAAAGTAAAGAAATCGATCAGATAGGTACGCCTTCCCCCGGTTGAATTGAAGGACACTTTGAAAAACGATGACTATCTATTCAGGAAATGGAAGAAGGATAAAAATGAAGTAGGAAAGCCAAATATAAAAGAAAGCCTTCTAACAGATCCAAAGTCATAAGACCAACTCTGAAAAGAAATGTACAAAATTTTCATATGCACTTACTTCTTAGGCGAAAGTCTCCCTCCTCCTTCCACAAAGAGAGGAAAAGAGAAAACTTTATCAAAATCTTTTCGCGTTATGGTTTTCGTCCGTTCCTCTTTTTCTTTTTCTCACATCACACACAACGGCACCCCCTTCCCCCACACGCACACGCAGATTCGTTGCCGCTTTACTCCCTTTTATACCCTTCTGCACTCACTCCTGTGGTGGATCATCGAGCATAAGGAGAAGAATTAATAGCGGAAATGACGTCATGTCGATAAACAGCACCTCTCTATTTCTCTCCCTCATACAACTTGTTGGGTCTCGAAATCGACTATCGAAAGAAAAAAGTTGACAAGAAAAAAATAGGAGTAAAGAGAAAGAGAGACATAGAGGGTTGGATGAAGTGTGAGATGGAACGAGGGTTGATAGGAAATGAAAAGTAAAGGGCGGAAGAAATCGTTGAATATTGTGATGGCCATATCATTTTATTTCTTTGTGTATCATTTTGATTTTTGTCAAACGGGTATTGAACTTAATATTCAAAGTGGGATATTATCAAACAAGAGAAGTGAAGCAGAAAGATAAAAGTGTACAATGGAAGAGCAATGAAAGTGAAACAAATGCATAAAAAGACTCTTGTATTGTCAAATAATAACCTTTAAACTTCATTATTATATCTTCATACATTACTTCTTATTTGTTTCTTAACACTATGGAGCTTCCATTTCTACAACTACCCACAATCCTCAAGGTCGACACACAAAATAACTCTGTTTTTTAATTTCAAGACCTCTCCGCAACACTATAGAAGCAAATGTGCCCAAAACTGTAAGTTATATTATTCATCAACAGATGTCTCTCCTGTCGAAGGACATTCCAAATCTCTACCTTCGAGTGACGAAACTGAAGGTGGCTTTGATATTCCCTATACGTCGGAACTAGGAGCTAAGGGTTAATTTCGAACTGTCCTCTACTATCCGGGCAGAGATGTTTTTTTTCTAGACTACGTTTTGAAATCCTTCGTTTTGATTGGCCAATGAATGCGCATAAGACGGTGCTTCAAATGGGAATCTCTATAGTACTCAAGTGAAAATTTACAGGTGGAATCGAATGTTAACAGCACTTTCGCGTATGCCCACCGCTAACCGGGGGCTGCGCTCCCACGCGGCTCAAGCCGCCCAGTTCCTTCGGACGCACCGTGCTACCCTTGCACACCTCGCTTCGCTCGGTATGCATCCTGCCCTGGTTTATTTATATACATCCTAGCTTTAAGTAGCCCAATCCACGTAGCCTTAGTCACTACTTTTATTAAATTTCCTAATGCGTATATACATAAAAAGAAAAAAAAAATCTTTAAAAGAATATATAAAAGTAATCACAGCAGGATTCGATCCCGGGACCTCCGGATCAGCTTTCCGACACGCTACTAATGTTCCAAATTGGCAACTGGAAATCAGCCGCTTATCAGACTTATTTACTATCCTCTCTACTATTTCTTATGCATTGCTATTTTCATTCAGAGCACCGTACATTTAGAGCTTCAAAACCTAGACCGAAAAAATATCGCGTCCGGGCACTTACTGTACCGAGTAAGTATAAGTACTTATGTTAGTAGAAGCGAGTGTATATATTTCATAGTCGCGTTGCTTTCCCAGTGAATGTATGAGAAGGAAGATTGCAAATGTTGTCATGAACTAATAAAAGGGAACTTACTTCTGCCTTTTCGGCCGAAAACGACACCTACTTACACGAATATACACTGTGAGATCGTATTCATTCACTCTCAGCAATTATTTCCGTTTCATTTCAGTTAGCGAACAGGTCACTTTATTTCAGTCACTTTAAGACAAATTTTTCCCAAAGTCTTTTTCTTTCCTTGATTCTAAAACGGCAAATTTAAATGTGGTTGGCGAAGTGCTTAAAGAAACCTTGTTTCTATCCAAGCATGTTTGCTTCATAATCGAAATGTTATCACCTCGAATAAACAATTCCTGTGCGTCAGTTTATTTATAAAGGTTGCTAGGGCGATGCCTGTTTAAACTTAAGTTTTGAAAATACTTAGTTTATAATGAACATTTTATACATACATTCTCTCCCCCTCTCTTTCTGCGTGTGTGTCCCTTCATTATATATAATGTGTTTGTGTATATTGTATTTACCTGGTTTTTAGCGATCTAGTTTGGTGAAGTTCAAATTAGATAAACGAAACGGAATGATGTTTAATCAGATGTAGACAAATCGCAATTACAAGGTAATCACCTAATTAAAATTTCTGATTAGGTTTGAACATTGCTACCGATAAATGTGGATTTTACAATTAGTATTAGTTTTTTTTCAGCTGTGAATGTTAATTATGCAATTTATAGTGGATTGAGGGAAGATGTCACACATTTTGGTCTAGGAGCCATTGCGGAGTAATTGAAACAAACAGAAAAGCAAAATTTTACACAAATATATTGTGAACATTCATGCTGATACTAACGGAAGTAGGGGCCACGGTGGCTCATTTCGTAGAGCGCTCACCTCGGGTGCTAGGGGTCGTCGGATCGATCCCTGCTCATGCCATGTAGGCTTTGTGGTGGAAAAACACCGTGTGCGTCGGTTTCCTCCCACTTTCTTCATTCCACCAATTCATCCCATCATCATCCATACGGCCTGAGCCATAGTTGCCTAGAGGCCTTAAAATAAATTCAACTAACGGATGTACATCAAGCTACATGTATATACAACGGATATATAGGCTTTTAAACTGACATCTTTAAATAGACATCTTACCCAACACATCAGTGTAAGAGGCCTAATACATTATAATTAAGATAAATTACAATAAAAATGACATTAAAATGTTAAACTTTATGTTTACATTATCTAAAATACGACTAAAATACATGAACAAATATGGATATATTTCCCCGACTTCAGAAAATATTTGTTACAATAATGTCTTGAAAGTGCAGAATTATCTCCTTTATGTTATTATGTAACCTACACTAATTTAATGCAGCAATGACTTTACATTTTGTGTGAATTGAAAACGTAGTTCTTTAACGTATAGCATACATTCTATTGAACATGTACCGAGCAACTGTAGTTCAGTTAACAGAGCTTTGGTTTCGTGTTCTGTATTTCCTGGGTTCGATCCCTGCAGCGGTGGTTTATCCAGGGCTTTGTCAGGGAAAGAAGTTGAGAACAGGGCTTTGTGGAGAAAACTCATCAGAAACGTCGAACTACATCAGAAATGTTCTTGTATGACTACATTCAAGAGAAATACTACAAAGAAATTAGTGTCTTACATGAAAACAATAAAAATAGTCTTATTTAATGCAGTGCATTTAGGTATTGGGCATCTATCCCTACTTTCGAGGTAAGACACCACTTCACGTGTTTTCCGGATGAGGAGCAAACAAGCAAAAGCACACAAGTCCATTTTTAGGTTCGTTCTTTTTAAGGTCTTAATGAAGAGCTGTAGTGATTTATGCAAAATAATTTTTTAACGGAAGTACATATTACGATGGGATAAGTACATCCATTACAAAATTACTTTCTATTATTTGATGCAGTTCTTCATTCAGGTCTAAAAACGAAGATTTTTTATCTGAAAATAGACTAATGTGGTTTTGCTTGTTTGCTCCTCACATAGCTTCTTTATGATACAGTTCAAGAAAGCACTTGACAGTGAAAACTACCCTATTCAAGTACCTTTTCTACTCCGTCATGGAATTTATACCAATCCTTAAATACGAGTATTTACAGACTAAAGGAAATTATTTTTAGGCTAAAAAGCAGAGTTTTTTTCCTTCAAAGGACCTGCTTTGTCTCCACGTGATAGACTAAGCGACATTTACTACAGCCCCTACTGACTAGTTATTTCACACCATCCAAGTTTTCCATCTAAGGTCGTAGTTAAGGCATTACAGTACTGTAGACATTTTCCCTCAATTCACTCTTAACTGAAAGAACAATTAATCACATCTCTAAACATTGCTCGCATAAGAATATATGGTCTCCTATAGTACATAATACTACAATCATTTTATAATACATAATTTCACTCTTAACATGAAAATTATTGTATGGGATGTATTTATTTTGATTTGTGAATTATACGAGTACATTATTAAGAAGAGACGAAACGCACCAAAAAATATTATTAAGAAAGACTAAGGAAGAGAATCTAGAATTAAAAAAAAAATATATACCAATATTATACCTGCAATATATTGAAAGGTAAAAGAAACATTAAATTGAATTTGATGATTTTAATATCTCTTGAAACAGAAAATAATGTAGTTTTTCTTTTGCACGCCTGAGATGAATCAAATTTAGATCACATCTGTTTATTTTAAGTAGGGAAAGATATAGAAAAAACTGTTTTTTTTTACAAGTACAGTGAAACCTCGATATATTGAACCTCAAGGGGAACGAGAAAACTTCGAATTATCGAGGATTTCGATATACCGAGGTTCGATTTATCAAGGTGATTTCTGATTGACTTCGATATATACAGGTTCACGACAACAAAATCAATGATTATTGTTTGCGTTTCTCATCATTAATTTGATGTAATTAAAGGGTACTGTACTGTACTGGGTTCGAACTAACTGATGACAACGGAAAGCGGGGGGTTGCATGCAATAACAACTATAAACAATGGTAGGGGTTACAGATTACAAAATGAACGATTGTCGTTCAAAGAACGAACTGAGTTTCGTCTAAATACAGTATAGTATTATAGATTTTATGAAAACAACTTCGATATATAGAGGTTTTCCAATCAAAACTTCGATATATAGAGGAGCGGTACCAAGCCAAGCAAGTATGAAAATTCGCAATATCGAGGTCTTCCTTACCAGTCCTTCGATATGTAGAGGTAAAAATACATATGGGACTGATAGCAGGTTTAAGAGGAATGGAAAAATTTCGATATATCAAGGAATTCGATATATCGAGGTTCCACTATAAAAGTATCTTATTAAACAGTCACAGTAACCTAGGATAGAAATAAAAGTAAAATTATTGAGAACAGGAATAGAACCAGATTGTCTCGGTGATAACTTATTCACTTAACCAAATTTTAAAAATAACCTTTATTTAATTAATTACCAGAAAAGCAAGGTAAATAAATTACTCTGTTATACGCATGGTAACAAAACTATAAAAGAGAGTGGAATGTAGCGTTCAACAAATTTAAAATATAGAAACATATTAAGAATCATATCATTAGTCATTACTATGAGTCATTCATATTCCTTATCCAGCAACAACTTAATATACACTTGCCACAGATAGCCATAAGCCTACTAAGCCATGAAGAACACGACAAATCTGTTCTGTTCTCGCTAAATATAGAAGCTGATAATAATAATAATAAATAATAATAATAATAATAATAAATAATAATAATAATAATAATTATTATAATAATAATAATAAATAATAATAATAATAATCATCATCATCATCATCATAATAATGAAACTGAGGAAGCTAAGCTGGTCGGTCCCGAGTTTCATTATTCTCAGAAGTACCCCAAAAGAAGATAACTATTCCCAAAAGATCTACATTAAGAAAATACTGAAACTGAAATTAACGTATGTACAAATTTTGTTATAATTAAAGTCAATGTTTGATGTGCTGCACTGGCATCTATGCTTAAATCTCCAGAGTCTGAGAGATTACGCTTCTTAAGCAGCACAATTTTCGATTAAAGAAATAAACAGAAGTTAGAGCTGCGATTCTACTAACAATCGCAAAGGCTCCGGTCCCTTGATAGCATTTCAGCCACGCAAGCATTAATTCTTATATAAAATAGGCTGGCAACACTGACAACTGCTGTACTTTGATACGAAAAACTCACAGTATTGCTGTATTGTTAACTCGGGTCATGATAAATATAAAGAATAATGCAGTCGAGACAAGATAATAGTAAGTTCAAAATTGACTGAGCAAAACACTTTAATGCAGTATGTAAAGTATAGCCCTGTAGGACAACAGTAATCTATTGCACATATAAACAGATATATTTCAATGCAATAAAGCAGAATAGATTTATTTCAATTGTACACATGAACAACACTGTAACGTAAGTCCAGTTGCATCAAGCATATAGTAAAATATTTGGTTCTATGGAATTTAACTTGCATGGATATTATTCTTTTAAAAAAATGCTACTTCTTCTTTACATGCTTACTGGAAGATTTATTACATTATAACATTTTACGTCTATGTTAATACTCAGCACCTTCACTGCTGAGTATTAATGCATACTCAGCTATATATTCAATGTCTTCAACAGTAGTTATCCAAATCCCAAATGTACTGGACACCTGGCGTCAGAAATTGTGGAAATATTTACAGCTGACGAGAACTATTTGATGTACTTTGATTTTTGTAACAAAGTCAACATATTCACTACGGTAAAAACAAAAGTAGAAGCAACAGCT
>JAGDQP010031819.1:0-21704 GCA_022664845.1 Lepisma saccharinum
ATCAAAATTATGTGTAATCTTATAATTAATTTATGTTGCATTCTTCTTAATTATATATATAAAAGTAATTATTGCTTAACGAGACGTTACCAATTATTACAAAATGTTGCCTCGAAAAAAAATGAAATTAAAAAATAACAACATATGTTTACGTTCTTCTTTCCAAAAAACGAAAAAAAAAACCGAACGTTTTTTCATTTACAACTAGTTGTGCATGAAACTGCAGTTAAACCTTGAATGACAAGTATAAACTATTTTAACGATTAACCCAAAGCTAATTGGTTTTATCTAGAACAGAGGCTTCCAAGCAGGCGAAATTCCGGGCACTATCCATTGGGTGCAGGCAAGCACGAAAGAGAGGAAGGTAGAATAGATTTGAAAGTCACATCAGCAGAGGCTTCAACTGTTTATTAACAGTGTGGATTCAAGATCATCGGCCAGTTGACTTTAACATCGTTCTTCCTTCTCCTAAAGCATGAACTTCAATCAACATCAAGAAAAATTCTACCTCGTCAATAGTTCATTTCAAGATTAAAATTATTCACTTCAAGTGCACACACAGGTCTGCGACAGTTGCGACCTGTTCACTTCCTATACGCTTTTTCATCCCGTCAAAACAATCAAATAGAAGCCATGAGCAGAATTGCTCGATACTTCACTCAAAAACGCCATCATTTTCTCTGGTTCTCTGGTTCTTATACATGACAAGTAAAAAATAGTCAAGAGTCGAAAATCCTCGCTTGCCCGCAAACAATGCTGGACGCTTTCGTGGGAGCATACGAAACTTGAACGATGTCAATCGAGAATTTTAGATCATACTTTCCTTCTCATCGCGCCTCTTCCTTTTTCTGATATAGCCAAAGTAAAAGATCATTAAATTAATTTCTACGGTTACGGTTATATTAAAATTAATGATGAATGTGAAAATCGAATATTGGGTTAAAATCAGTAATTAGATGAACTCTTCATTGATGTAATAAAGTATTTTGTAATCAATTTCTTTTACATTTTTAGGTTTGATTTTCTTGGTTAACTGTGTCTCTTTCTCCCAAGCGTCTCAGGTTGCTTTACTTCTTTCTAGTGCAAGTTTCCAACATGCCATTGATTATAGTTTACATCACAAAGAATATTTATTTTATGATTTCTTCAATAGCACAGATTTCTAATAAAATATGAAAAATAAGTGTAAGATCTTAACATTCTCAATTCGGACAAGTCGTAAATGTAAACATATAGCCTGGAATAATGATTCAGTAAATATAATTTTAATTTGAAAGTTAATTAGGGAATTAAGGAATTTACAGTATCTTGGTACGAACATTTTTGCATTACGGTGTCAACCAAAGTTCCTTCTTGAGAGGCTATCCATAATTTCTTAACGTCTAATGTACACAACACTTCGGGAAATGTATGGAAATTCGCATTTAAGTTCTGAAACTGCGAAGGGAATTTTTCGGGAATTTATTTCGGATCACACTTGCCAATCACCATAGACGAACTTCACATAGACTTAAGCATGTACTAATATCTTGTTAATGTTGGAATCCTTTGCGCATATGTCTGAAACAACAGCTATTTAGAAACTTACGGCCAAATATATTGTATAAATTGAAAATGTAACTCAAGTCAGAAGTGGGTGTAGCTGATTTGCATCTATAAATTGCAATAAACTAGATAATTCACTTTTTGAACATTTATACAAAAATCACTCTTTGAACATCTATATCTATACAAAAATCACAAGTAGGAAAAACAATAAGGTATTCCATAAATAATGATGAAACCACAAGAAAGATTAACATATCCTTTATTCAAACATATACCTATGTAGATATGCACTATCATTTCCCTTTTTATTGTAACACAAGAGATTACAAAAACAATTTACAGCTCATGCCAAATTATAGAACTTTACCAATTTCAGAATTAAAGCATCACCGGGGATTTATGGTAACACATCGTTATTTCCATCATTAACGTTTACATATTTTAATAGTTTTTACTCACATTTTATTCACTACAATACTGCATACATAGCTCTAAATAAACGTGGCGACTAAAAGAAAAAAAATCCGCTGATTCACTAAACCACTGAAAGTTAGTAATATCATGATATAACCTTCATCAAGGGAATGATTTTCTTCTGATTTAACAGGTATGTCTCATCATTATTAACAAACGATTACAATATGAATACTAAAGATAAGTAAACATGGCAACATCAGTACATTTTCAACCGTAAGCTTCCACAAACTTAAAGCTTTTAGAAAGGGAATGCCACACTTTGAAATAGTGTTCAGTTTATCACTCATTAAAATGTAACGCTTACATTATAATTATTTTTTAAGGGTGAAGTTAAGAAAACTGATTTCTGACTTTACAATAGTAGTCTACAAATCACATGCATTCATCCAGTATTCATTTTTCGATTGTACTATCCACTCTTCGATCAATTTCAAAACACTTTACCTTCAACTTTCAAAAAGCACATATCGGGTTGAATGCCGTAGATGGATTTAATTATATCATGCGAAACAGACTACAAACTTTTAGTTCTGAGTTACCACAAAATGTTGCGACGGTGTACAAATTAAATCCCATACTAAAGTTACTTCAAGTATCTATTAGTAGTTACATTTCGAGATTAATAAATGTATAGTTCTGTTAAATGTTTACTTTCCTATATAGTATTGACAATCAGGAAAAACGCACTTGGTTAATTTTTACACACCTTCATTCAGTTGATGGAAGCATCAATTAGCACACGTGTTTATTAGTTGATAATACAACAAAAATTAAAGTATTCAAGAAATGACTACGTAGATGTTAGGATAGTTATGTTTTTTAAATAGTTAACTATTTTTCTCGTATAATGTATATCATTTTCTATGAGTTCTTTATCTTGAAAATGAGATAAATAATAAAAGAATTTCAGTTATAATAAATATTGTTTGAATTACAATAGAGCTTACTATTTCTTCTAAATTTGTTGGATTAATAAAGGGTTTCTTTGCTTAAATATTGAATAGGTATATTCCAGGACGAAAATAACAACTGATAGTATATACCCACAAAGAAGTATAATGAAAGGTCCCACAACATGTTTCATGGACAGAACAACATTTCTCTCAGGTATACATACTTTGTGGCAGATGTCTAAATATTCTTCCAGCCAAGTATTCGTTACTCCAGATGCTGCGATTCTGATAACTAAGTTATTAACTTTATCAAAGAAGCGAAACTGATCTGAGATACAGAACGATGTAAGCAGCGTCCCTACACTTTCCTTAGTAATATGATGTTGACTAGTGCATTTTCCACACCCGTATATTCCGGTTCTAAACCGAAACCAAGTTCTGCGGTCAAGAATGGCCAATCGTTTATTATGCCAGGCTTTTTGAAGTTATTCTTCCGAGCCAGAAGCTAGAATGGGGTTCTTCAACATCTGGCTTACATATGGGTTGATAGTGTCTTTCAACGTTGCAATAAATGCGCTCTTAGTAAACAGTGTTAATATACCATCCAATATCTTTAATAGAATTTATCTCCGGATAATAGCGTGGAGATGTCAGAAATGATAAAATAAATCCTATGTATAGAGAGGTAACTATTAATGAAAACCACAGCCAAAGGCAACGGATATATTTCTCAATCCTATTCCTCGGATCCTTAGTTCACACTTGCAAGAGAACAGCGAAGGGATACAAAATGACGTTACAGGTGTTACACATAAAATTCCTTGCCCTTTGAACAATAATATGGACTAGTGACATTACAGTGAATACACAAAATATTAAGAACCAGGTACTTGGAACAAATGATAAGATCCCGGCCATCCAGTAGGGTAATGGTTTAGCTTTATGTACTGACAGACCATAAGGCTACGTTTGAATTGAGGTTAAGGTACGGAAATATTTATATCTGTCCGGATTGACAATGACGGCACGGATTACAAAATCAGCTTCATTCTGTTATATTTTACCCAACAAATGTGTCCAAGAACCATTGGCATACCTTAGTCCACAGTCAGAAGACGGTGACTGCAGGTAAGATGGAACAGGCGTAAAGTCCAAATAATGTTTCAAAGAGTCAAATGTATTTCCTAAAATACCATGTGACATAAAGGTACGGTTATTTGCCTCAGTTACTTTAATAAATGGTGGATAACTCTTTGCCGCTGCTACTTTCACGACATAACCGTGCATATTTCCATCCAATGAGTCCGTAGTTGTCTTCAACTTAGGAGATATTGAAGACGAGGAAATAAAATTCCTAACTATTTTACGTGAAAATGGATTGTACTGTGATATTGCAGAATATATATTTCCTGTTTGGTACTGGAAACTAGACTCCTGGAAACAAAAATACTGACAAGTAATTGTGACGTCGTATAATTTTGACGACCAGGTAATATCAAGCAGTTTCTTATGAGTTGTTCTGATATCATTAACGATCCACGTTAACACCAAAAGAAATCTTCCAGCATAATTAAAGGAAGATTTCTGTTTCGCAGTCTTTATAATTGGCTCTAATGAAAGGGAATCTTTAACAACCATAATAATTGTTTTACTTTCAGAAAGTGAAATTTGTTTGTTTACCTCACTTTTATCATTTCGAAATTGCATCAAGTACTTTTGATCATAAATAATGACTTGAGCATTATCGTGCAAACGTTGAAAAAAAATTCCACCAAATGTAACACCTTTTTCAATGATAGCGGTAATGAATTTTCTCCTTTGGTTTAAGAGTTCATGAAGGATAAACGAGACACCAAACATTGGTGATAATTCTTTGTTTACGTTAATTGATTTCAAGGGGTTTCCTCCAGTTACTTGCAAGTTATATTGTCTGTTTTCGTGAGATGCATATCTAGCTGTAGCTGCATCACTATAAATGATGATTATAACTGATGTTACGAAAAGTCTTTTGTCCATATTTTAAATCGTATTGTACCTAAAAAGTACAAATATTATCAGTGAATAAGTATTTGAGTAGAGTCAGCAAAATATGTCTTTAATTGAATGACATTGTAAATACTATTTCTAGGTGAAAGAAACTCGTATATTACATTAAAGTACATAACTAGTATAGAGAATGATCATAACTATATTAATAAGTGTTGGGTTGTTAAATCTTTACATTTATAATTTGTAAAGCATTTAATATTACAAAAGGCGAAATCCTAAATTGTAGAAAGTAAAAATTGGAGAGATAGAGAGCACAATGCATTTATACGATAATATCACGGCAAACATGCCCAAAATCACAACGATCCATAAACGAAAACACACTTTTCTACTTCTGAAAACACTGCAGTCGAAAATAACATGAACTAAAATATGATAATTGATGTGCTATTTGTTCTATGTAATGCAATAATACTACTATTGGCCTAGGCCCTCGCAGACTAGCGGCTTTTGCGCAGCAAAAATGTAACAACTACAAAAGTTACTAGGGGACAGAGATTTGCTTCCTGCACACCAATCTACTTTTGTAGCTACGACTTCTGATAAGTAACGCTATTTCAAGTGGACACTCAGATCTAGAATAGATAAACATATTTAAAATCAGGATAAAAACTGAGTTTGTGTGTAAACGATTAGGTGCCATTGGCCAGTGGTTGAAGATAAATTCGTGGGAAAAGTTTTGAATAGCATTGTTTTTGGTACGCTACTTACAAATATCTGGCGCTAGATTACACTCAATACCGCTCACTACGGTAACAGACAGTCAAATAACACTGATAGCTGCATATACTCATAGTCATCAGAGACCTACATTGGTACAAGTGCAGAATGGGTAGGATCCGTAGAATGGCACATCAATAGGTCTACTAGCAAGCAAATATACTGATGGTTAATAAAAAAAGTTATTTTTTTCCTGCTTTATGAATAGCATTTCAAAATAAATGCAAATTTTGGCAACCCAAGCGCAAATGGTTCGGAAAATATTTGTGATACAATAATCAAATCCATGTCTGTGGAGAGTGATATAAAAATGTTGAAATACCATTATAGTTTTAAATTGCTGAAATATATGGAAAACAAATAAATAGTAATAGGTACTGGGTGCAAGGCTCTACTTTGTGGAGGGTATATTTTTCATGGCCGGCATCTTGAAATCTGTCATATTGAATCTCGATTGATTTCTTAAATGGGTAGTGATTCGTATGTCATTCTCGACTGGAATTTTACGGGAAATATGTGTCTGAAGTCAGTTTTGTCGTAAATGTAATTTTATGAGAGATTAAGGTATGTGACGCTAGCATGAGGTACTGACGCTGATTTACAACGCTTCGATCGACCTTTCGGAGGTCAACCCCCTCAAGTTGCTATGACAGCGGTCCAGTGTTTGATTCCCGGCAGTAGTAAGCCACCGCGTGAGGAGGATAATGAGAGTGAATGTGCTTCGCTAGACGAATTCTATTCTCGCTACTTCACAGGACTAACTCCTGCATCGTTCGAAAAAGAAGACGTTTTGAGTTTGTACGATTTCACTGATCAAGAGACATCCGCCGATGAAGCTGGATCAGACCCGGAATTTTCACGTCGAGTTGATGCTCTGGCTGCTACCAATGCCGGAAACACCGACTCCGCCGACTGATCAAAGAGTGGCTAGTTTCGTCGAATATCTTCGAGAACAGCCTGTGCATTGAAGCACACCTGGTATCCAAGCCAATCTCCTTGTGAGAAATTGGGCCAACGATTAGTGCTACAGGGTGAACGGCGAACTCACGTGAGGAGTGAGATTCCAGAGATCAACAGGATGCTTAGAACTTCAGGGACTAATCCATTGAACTGCAGCTATAAGGACTTACCTTTTGTTTAGTGAGAAATCCCCAAAAGACTTCTGTAATCTCCACGTTTAATTTCCGTAAGACTTTTCTGCTGACAAAAATAAGGTAGTTCCTTCTGTCCTCATTATTTTGTTTCCGCTTAGTACCTGTAGAAATTAAAGAAACGGCACAGCAAAGATCGTAGATTCCACGAGAATCTTTTGAACTAGAGAGTAATAGTAGAAAGCCTGTTTTACATGGAAGTCTGGCTATTAGAAATGAAATAAGACATCGAAGCTTATAACTAACCATAACATTCTGGACATCAAAGGCAGTAATGTGTTAGAAAATTAGTGTAGAAATCTTTGGGATCGTGACACCTCTATTTTTCTCTCTTTTTCTACCTAATTAAATCAATAAAATTAAAGTCAAAAGAGTAACAGGAGAGGGAAAATTCGTAAATCAAACAATTAAGTAACGATGCTAATCAATGATTAATGGTAAAGTTATCTTTAATCCATGTTTCTGAGCCTATCTAACCTAAGCATGACGTGGCCCGAAGTCACGAATTCTTCTTATCTCTTCTGCAGACACCCCTACAACCTGACGAGAGGAGTAGTGGTTAGATAGGATACCCCTACCTGATGAAAGGACACCCCTACAATCGTTGTTGTTGAAGAATCAGAAACCCTTAAGTAAATTAATCAGAACCAATGGGAGAGGTCTAATCTATTTTATAAGATGGAATGTTGAAATTCATTTAATATCAAATTTGCCTCATAAATATAAACAACAGAGACATTTCAGTAACCTTTGGATAACCTTTGTATATAATGTAACTTTTTCTTTTTTATTCTTTCTCACCAATATATTAGTTTATAGTCGAAGCATTTATTTATCAACTCCTTAAACCGCTACCATTAGTTTATTAAGTATCGTAAAAGTGGAAATTCTTTCATTAGAGATAAAGGATTTATGGACTTATTTATTAAGCAACCGCCGAGGTAGATAATTTCTGCAGTTTCTATTTTATTCCTTTATTACCATGGAAACGGCGTGTAGGCAGCCCACAGCGTAGTCAGGAGAAGAGGGTTACATAACCATAAGGTAAGGATCGTGAGACTACGTCGCTTAATGTTATTTAAAGAAAGTAATCTGTGTTAGCAATTTCTAACATTATTCTTCTGCGCTGATCATATGAATTAAAGTCTGCTCTAGTCTCACCTGAAAGCAGATATATCGTTAACAGGTATGGAAGCTGTATAAACAACTGCTACTCGGTAACTCGCCTTTACCTTTTGTTGTTTGCATTTACTGGTTCTCGAGATCTTAGTCTCTCTTTCTCTGTTACAAGTGCATTTTGGCCCTGGAATACCATTAGGAAAACCTAATTCTCACCGACTTTATTATTCTCCATTGTGGAGTGGCGCCTGTGATATATTGAAAATTTTTACGTACTGCAATTGTCTTTAGTGCTTAGGCCAAGAGCACAAGAGATAATTTAAACAATTTGTAAGTGCACAGTAATTGTAACACTTCCTTATGCCAATCTTACTTTTTTTGTGGTTTTAGATCGCCAACAATTCATTGCTTGTATAAATATACACTACATTATTACAGTTGCAAGGTGAAAAGGCTTACATTTGCACCCATTTGCTATTCCTGTGTGTCTCTTTTTTTTCTAATTATATGTTTCGTTTCAAATGCATGATTTAAAAGACAGGGTATAGAATACATACATTATTGAAATGTAATTATGGCACATGTAACTTGGCAATCCTCGGTTTCGGGAGATGACAACAGAAGCACAAGATCGATACAATTCTTACGGATTACTTGTTCTGACAAGATACCTAGTGCTTGCTGTTACCGCCCATAGAATTCTTTTTACTTTTTCGACGCAGCCACATTTGATTTGTTGTTATTCCTTGATGTTGTTTTTTTACATTTTGGTACGTATTTTGACATTGTTCGGTGCCATTCAGTATTTCCAGACACGTTTCTAATGATTTCTAAGTCGGTCGGGGGTATGAAAGCTACTATAGATAATTACGTCTAGAATAATATTTTTTGGATATTAACCGGAATTTCGGGTTGCGGGTCCAGACCCACTCATTAATAAATACGTCAATGAAAACTTCTATACCGCTCAAGATCATTGTTGGCGGTATTTTGATATTGTTCGTTGTTTCAATCTTATTAGGTATTTCGGTATATTGATATTTCGGAATATCGATTTCTTTCGGTATATCGATATCGTTCTGTATATCGGCATTTCGGTATCTTTTGGTATATCGATATTGTTCGGTATATAGGTATCGATATTTCGGTATATCAGTAAGTGTCGGTATCCAAAACATACTGAAAGCTAGTGTGAAAGTCTCAATACCGAACACCCCTCATATTATAACGTGTGCGCCATTTCGAAACCGTCTTATTTAATTGAGGTCATTTTTCTCAAATAGCAAGTGGATCGTGTGACATTCCGATCAACACGAGAACGTTCCCAGAAATCCAATCCAAGTCTTTGACTTGAAGTACGTTTTACAATGTCTTGGAGTTAAGACACTGCTGGACAGATACCTGTGTGTACTGAAAATTTTCAGTGAAGATTACTCCGACACCGTAACTGGTGCGTTAAATCTAATACATGGAAACCTTTTCTGGGAACATTCTCGCGTCGTTTGTCAACATGAGTCACTTGTCATTTTAAAAAATATGACCTCAATTCAAAATGGCGGTTTTCAAGATGGCGGCTCGTTATTCATCTACTCTAAGATGTAGCCTTTTACCACCATTCCACCTAGTGTATTATGATGCTTCATTTCCTTAAGGGCCTCTAAACTACAAGGCAATACTACATCTTTTGACGAGGGATGCACGAGACTGACATTAGGGTTATTCCATGTGAAGTTGACCAATGCAAATGGTTGCTCGATCATTTTGGATTTTTTTTCATATGTTGACCATAGATAGCCCTGCTAGTAAGCAGCACAAAACAATTTTTATTTTAATTTTATCAGTAAGCATTTTGAATCTAGGCTTACGTTTCTTCACTGCGACAGGCACAAAATGGGGTTTGCAAGGGTTTAGAAAAAATAAGCCACCACTAGGGTTGTCACCTTTTGATGAATGAATTACGGGACACTCGGCAAAAAAATACGGGATAGCAGGAAAATATACGGGACAAATCTGAAATAAAATAAAAGTAGCTTGTTAGGGTCTGTACTACTATATGACTATATGCACAATTTAAAACTTACATAATAATTACACACAGAAACCGTCTTGCTTGCAAATGCTCACACCCCAAAAGCACTGGGGGCGGAAAATGGATAGTTTAATTTCCTAAACACAGGTAACGTTAGTATCTGCACTTCAAAAAATGAATCTGTTATTTCAACACTTTTAAGTGTCTGGGCGATCACCGTTTTGGTCTTGATTAAACACAACAAACGGTGTTGATTTCGATTATTCAGCACAATGGCTGTATTGTCAATGATGACTTAACTCAGTGAAGAGTGTTTTGCTACCACTATCACAGTGCTGAATCAGCGAAATCACACAACAAACAGTGTTGATTTAAATCAAAAAGTGTGGTCGCTCTGGGAAAAGTGACCGAAAAGTATTGAATTGACAGTCATTTTTGCAATATGTTGTCAACTAGAGCGAACACAAGGCCTGAGTATTATATCCCCATCCCCAGTACTCATATAGGGACCTGGAGATGAGAGCAGAATCTGCTCGCTAGTCTGCATAGTAAACCATCCCTATATATTTGTTAAAATTATCGATATGTTGAATTTACTACTGATAAAACGGGACGCGTAAATTTTACCCAAAATACGGGACATCCCGTATTATACGGGACATTTGGCAACCCTAGCCACCGCTGTCTTCTCGTTAAAGATAGAAGGTTCTGGTTTTCACTGGTTTAAAGAAGATATTTTGGACTTTTAAAAATTATATAAAAAAATCGAAAAATATGTTTGAAATCTGGACTTAAGTGGCTCATGATTCAGGCTTACCCATGAGCCAAATTATATTTTTTATGGAGCAGTTAAGGTGACTTTCGGTTGAAACCACAAATTGTAATTTTGTGTGTAAGAACCATGCCTAGTACCGTGTTTAGAGATGTACGAAGAATGTTTGGATTTGGCGCCCTTCCTAGCATTTTTAGGTCTCAAAATTGAGAAAAATCGAAAAGGGGACCAGATAGAAAACTATTGTTTCGTCCAATAATCCTTCTACTAATACTGTACAAAACCTTTTAGTTTCGTTTGGTGGTTCAAAGTGATATAGAAGTTATAGACTCTTAAAACATGAGTAAAAGTAGTAGTAATTAAGCAACTGAAAACAAGCTATAAATGACATAATTTTAAATTTTATATGCTTATTTATTTTATTTTATTTTAGCAGTCACATATCAATGCTAAAAGTGCCTTATCTCGATCCGCCGCTTAAATAGTATTTAAAATACACATTTATGTCTTATGTTTTTCTAAAATATTAAGTTACACATATCCCCTCAATTCTTTTTATTTCTAAGGCTAATTACAATAATCACAGTCGTGACGCCCTTTGGTGTTTATCGGTACAAATTTAGCATTGATATGCGACTTCTAAAATTAAATAAGATAAATCAGCAGAGAAAATGTAAATTTAGGTCATTTATGGCGTATTTCCGATTGCCTAATTACTACTACTTTTGCTCATGTTTTGAAAGTCTATGACTTCTATATTACTTTGAACCACAAAACGAAACTTACAGGTTTTGAACAGTATTAGTAGAAGGATTATTGGGCAAAACACTAATTTTTTATCAGCTCTCCTTTTTTTAGAAAATTTGATCTTGAATGTACCGAAATTTCGATTTTTCTTAACTTTGAGGCCAAAAAAAATGCTAGGAAGGGGGCCAAATCCAAACTTTCTTGGTACATTTCTGGAAACTGTACTAGGCATGGTTCTTACGCAAAAAATTACAACTTGAGGTTTCAACCCCAAGTCACTTTAAATAATCTATAAAATCTATAATTTTGTTCATGAGTAAGGCTGAATTATGAGCCCTTTAAGTCAAGATTTCTCGAAAGTTTTATATAATTTTCGAAGCAACAAGTGAAAACCAGAACCTTTTATCTTTAATGAGAAGGCAGCAGTGTTTTTTTTTTTCTAAATCATTGCAGATCCCTATTTTTGCCTGCCGCAGTGAAGAAAAATAAGCGTAGATTCAAAATGCGTACTGATTAAATAAAAATAGAACTTGTTTTGCGCTGCTTACTAACAGGGAAATAATTTCCTCTTTCTATGATCCACATATGATAAAAAACAAAGTGGTTGAGCATCCATTTACACAAAGTTTGGTCGGTTTCACATGGAATGACCCTGCGGCAATAAATTTGTGAGCTCCGTAAGCCGTAGGGTTAGTACCAAACAATGACATTCTGACTGATGTATGGTCACGGAAATATGTACTGCGGGAGTCTAGTAATTATTTTGTCTATGGTCTAGCATATAACTGCCTACCTGGTCGATAAATATAATTTAAATAAAAAGCTAGATGTTAGTTTTTTTTCAACTACCTCAGTACACATTTCCGTGACTGTACATATTATTACCGGTTACCATCATATTGCATAGCATCATATTAATTACTGATCCCTTTTAAGAAGCACATACAAATATATGTAAAATCTGATAACTGCGAATCTTTGGTTAAATAAAAAATCTTGCAATATTAGTGCAGGTGGTGTCACCGAGACATCACAGTGACGTCATAACGAAGACTGACTGAGTGATCTGCGTATGGTTAGCTTGGTAATGTTTTGCTGATTGGTCCGGAACATTAATATAAGAAAACATATTGAGATATACAATATGTGTGGTAGAATAGTAGAAAGACGACACCGCAAATAATTGAAGGGTACACAGGAAGAACGATCAAGGTCCATTTTTGAAATTTGTGAGAAAAACGCTTTTTAATGTGTAAACACTTGAATTTAAAGTTATTTTTGCATTTTAGGCATCTTCGCTTCAGGTCAAAGACATGACTAAAGCCAAAAATAACTTTACATTCAAGTATTTACACTTCAACATGCGTTTTTCTTTCAGACTCTTCAAAAATGTACTTTGATCGTTCTTCCCGTGTACCCTTCATTATTTATTGAAGACCTTATTTGAGATTGAGGCAGTCGAATCATAAAAGGAAATCTTTAAATAGCAGCGGACAGGATATTAATGAAGTTGTATCTAGAATGAAATCAATTAAAAATATCTAAGGTAATCTATTGTTTTTAGAACATGATTGTGAACCACAAAAACACAACAAGAATCCAAGTATGTGTCAGTTATGCATTCTATAATTGAAGAAAAGCATCAAACTGTCATCTACATTCTTCAGTCCATAGTAATCTTCGTATATGAAACTGTTCCACCATATACCTGGGTGTGTAAACAAACAAGAATAACCGAGCGGCCGTGGCTCAGCGGTGGAGCGCTGGATTAGCATTCGAAAGGTCCTGGGATCGATCCAAGCAACGACCGTCCTGACAGGTTTTTCCAGGGATTTCCTTTAGTTATAACAGGTAAATGCTGGAATGGTACCTACAAAATAGGCCCTGGTCGCCTATCTTCCAACATCGTCTCCCCCACCTTATCTCGGCCTAAGCCTTAGATGCCTAAAGGTCTTAAAATACAATTTAAATTCAAAGAACGAGAATGATAAAAATACTAGTACTGAAGGTTACTTTAGACAAGAACAAAACTGTGAAACGACCTTTGAACTCTAAACGTAGGCTATTTAAGTTAATGTCGCAGGCAGCAAAGAAGCTCGATTACATACATACATACAAAGAAGCTCGAAGCAAGGGCAGTTACATACCGTATACATCCAGGTGTATTAGATATAAGTTTATATTGAGTATTACAGAAAGAGCAAATAATAATTTTATATTTTGCGTATGTTGTATTGTTATGAAAACGAATTCAAATCTGATAGAGTATAGTAGAAGTACGTATTTGTTTTATGTGTGAATAAGCCAGTAAAGGCAGGTTAGGTGTAATAGGATTATCCACACTTTTAGATCTAACGAATGTTTAATTATTGTTGTAGTCAGTTTTGTTAGAATACCGCTCTAAACTACATTAAAGTTGTGCTTGCACTGTAGCCGGACTAGGTAACCTACCATATTTTACAAAATAAATTATTTGCCGCACTGGCAGCTGCAGATAGATAACGTACACAAATACATTCCAAAAATATATTTTTTTTAAAAAAAAGCGCAATTTTGAGGGTACATGCACTAATGATTATGCGTTTCAGGATTACAAGCGAAATTGTTTAGGAATTGGACATTTAACTACAACATAAGATGGTTTTCGAGTTTGTTTTTTAAAATTTGAATTTTGAAATTTTGTCCCACTGTGAGGTGTCGTAACTATATTTTTTATTAACAAATCTGCTTCGCATTTTAGCAATACATGTACAAATAATCTGGGAAATACAAATTTCGAAGTTCAACTACAGAATTATTATTCCTCGCCGTGCACAGTAGTAAAAGTTTAACTTCAATATTTACTTTCTTGTTTTTTATGTTTTCAATCTGTCAAAACAAATTATGTCACCACTGGAATTAACATCTAAATGGAAATTTATAATTTATACAGTTAATAAATACGACGACTCCGAGTCCATTTCTAGATTGTTATTATTGATATTTCATTTGAATTGCAACATATGTAACAAACTATAGATATGTTACGTAGTATTTGTATTGGTTGAAGAAACACATTTTCGTCAAGGACGAAACTTACAAGGGAACCTTATGAACCAAGTTTCGGATCGACCGACCAGACTATACGCATTCGATAGAGGAAGTCAAAATATATATACTGATAGATTATTAGACTCGCAGCTAAATTGAGGAGAGTAATATGAACTTACATCTTTGTACATAAAAATGAGAGAAACAAGTAAAATACAATTTGTTCGTGTTCAAAGTCAGATATTAATAAATATGTAAGAAGGAAAAAGTACAAGCAGTATATTATCAGGAAAATTAAATTAATTGACATTTATATGCAAACGTTCAATGAGCAGATGGTTCAGACAGAACGTGCTTGTAGAATGAGCACATCTCATAAATATCAACGCACTGTACTGGTACTGATCTGATGAACAAAGGTCAGATCCAATAGTGTCACAGCAGTGCTGCATCGGCGTCTGCAATTTCCGATTCGGCGTCCAGTTATTCAGATCTGTACCATGCATACCTGATCAAGTTTCTAAACAGTCGTGGCGAAAAGTGATAATGAGTGAAGGACTGGAGCCGAATAAAGTTGTCCCGATGCCACTGGAATTGTCGGTCGAGATACTGGCATCAGTCACGAACGGCCTTATAAGGGTAGAAGAAATAGACATGCAATGGCTAAACAAGTCCTGTGCATCCTGCTGAAATCAAATGCCATTCAAAGCCACTGATGTTTCCTGGAATAGTTGATTTGATTAACGCTTCATCCTTATTGGCAGACTAGGAATCGAGACGAAAAATTATGGGTTTTCCGTATAATGTAGAAACACTTGGCCAGAAAACATGTGTCAGCATTGTCTTTTGATCTTTCCTCATGTTAGCAAAGCCAGAAGCCTAAGGCATAATATTCGATGGATGAGCTGATTTGGTTTGAGGAAATGTCCTGCTGGGTTCTGCACACAGCATGCACGTCGACGAATGTACAACTCCGTCCATTGAGATGAGAGGCATTATCATGTATGAGTGCGTCGTTGCAGATTCAGACCCTACAGTTGCATATACTCGCTTGATGCCCATTGGTCGAAGTGTTCGTGCTGCATGCATTTCTTTCTCGAAACGACTTTGATCAGCGTTAAGGATCTGCTTGGGAGCCAAATGTACGATGAACAATGATTTAATTTTTGTGACGAATTCATCTTATTTCGGCTGAATATATTGCTCTTTGACCCTTGTCTCTTAACCCGCCCTTCTGCCTCTCACACTCTTGCTCCGAGAGATATGTTCTCACCTTCTGCCTCCCTATCCTCTCCCCCTCCATTTTGGCCAGTGAAATCCCCAGGAACTTGGTTCGTAAGGTTTCCTTGTCAGTGTGTTCATTCCCTTTTAATCATTTAATTGGATGTGATAAATAAATTAGCAATAGTTTTAGAATTTACAAGTGGGACATAGCTCTTTCACAGTGCAGATGAATTTATTGAAGCCCAAAATACTTGTGATTGTTGTACGTACATATGAAACTGTAGTTAAAAAGTGAATGACAAGTACAAACTACACTACTTTAAACGATTAACCCAGTGTTAATTGGTTTCATGTAGAACAGAGGATTCCAAGCAGGCGAAGTTCCGGATATTGCCCATTGTGTTTAGGGTAACAGTGAAGAGAGGAGGGTAGACTAGAATTGTCACTGACAGTCACATCAGCAGAGGTTTCAGCTATATCAATTTACAGTGTTCAAATACCTTATACATGAGAAGTGAAAAATGGTCAAGAGTCAACAATCCACGGTCGCTTGCCCGCAACAATGCTGGACACTTGCAGGCGAACATAAACTTGAAGGAGGCTAATAGACAATGGTAGATCATATTATTCTCTTCATCGCGTCTTTTTCTTCATCTGACATAGACAAACAAAAAGATCATTATATCCATTTCTACGATGGATATTGGGCTAAAGTTACAAATTAGATGAACTCCATATTGACGTAGTAAAGTGTTTTGCACCCAAATTCCTTAATATCATTAGATTTAATCCTTTTGATTAATATACCTCGTTTTCCCAAACATCTCAGGTCAGGGGAGTTAGACCTAGTTCACATTTGCAACATGCCTTTGATTATGCCTACGAAGAATATTTATAATGCTTTCCTCTATATCATAGATTTCTAATAAACTATGATTTGTTTTGCAATATCTTAACGTTACTCTCAATTTAGAAAGTCCTAAATGTAAACAATATAGCCTGGTATAATGAGTGAGAGTAAATAAAGTTTTAATTTGCAAGTGTATTTAGGATATAAACATGTAGGAATATCATTATACGCAAACAAGTTAACTACTTTCGTTGGCTATTTTTCAACGTGGTCAATTGCTGGATTATGGAATTTATTCAATCTTAGTACTAGCATTTTTATATTACGTTGTTAGCCTATGTTACCCTTAGGGAAGCTAACCATAATTTCTTACCGTCTGATGTACACCATACTTTGGGAAATGTGTGGAAATGCACATTTAAGTTTTGAAACCGTAAAGGGACATTTTTCGAGAATAAATTTCTGCTCACGCTTGCCAGTCAACAATGATGGACTCCAAATAAACTGATGCACGGATGAGTATTTTGTCAATGTTGGAATTCTATGCACATCTGAACCAACAGCTATTTAGAAACTTATAGCCAAATATACTGTATGAATTGAAAATGAAGCTCTAAGCCAAAAAGGGGATGTAGGTGATTTGCATCTATGAAATGTAATAAACTAGATAATTCACTTTAGAACATCAATACTCATAGAAAAATCACAAGTAGGAGAAACAGTAAGGTATCCCGAAAATAATGATGAAGCCATAAGAAGCATTAACGTATTCTTTACTCAAACATATACATACGTAGATATGCGGTACCGTTTCCCTCTATGTTGTTACATAAGAAATCATCAACGATTTTTACTGCTCATGCCAATTTATAGAACTTTGCTATTTTCAGAATTAGGGCACAACTTGGGATTTATGATAACATGTTGTTATTTCCAGCATAAACGTTTACATATTTTCATGTTTTTACTCACTTTTGCTCCCTACAATTCTGCGCACATTGTTCTAAGAAGACTAAAAGAAGAAATCCGATGATTATGTAAATCGCTGAAATTTAGTCAAACCATGACATAATCTTCATCAAGGGAACGAGTTTCTTCTGATTCAGTAGGTTAAGTCTCAACATTAATAACAAACAATCGCAATATGAATGTTAAAGATAGGTAAACATCGGCACTTCAATGCTTCTAACCAAGTTTGAAGCGCAGCTCCAGAAGTTTTAAGCTTTTAGAAAGAGAACGACACACTTTGAAATGACCTTCAATTTATCACTCATTCATTACAAGGTAATGCTTACATTATACCTTTAGTAAGAGTAAAAAGAAGAAAACTGTTATTTCTAACTTTCCAATAGTAATTCGCAAAACGGACGCATTTAACCAGGATTGATTTTCCGTTGTTACTACTCACGCTTCGATCAATTTCAACAATTTACCTTCAGCTTTCAAGAAGACCATGACAGGTGAATGCCACAGAAGGATTTAATTATACCATTCGAAACCAATTGTAAATTTTATCATTACAAATAAACCTTCGGAGTAAAGAGAAGAGTGACGGAAGAATTCTACTCACAAAAGAAGTGATATTTATTTTGCGAGTGACTTTCTTTGTGGCACTATGGCGAAAGTGTGTCCTTTGTAATAAAATTACGAGAATTAGTATCCCCCCTTCCGTCATAGTGACACAAAGGAAATCACAGGCAATATGGATATCATTTCTTTTGTGAGTATAGTTCTTGCATCGCTCTTCCCTTTACCCAGGAAGGTTTTTTATACTGATATGACTTATTTTAAAAGGATGCCTATTTAAAAATGTGCATAGTCTTTATACAAAAGATCGATTTTGGACCATGGTAAGCTCCGTACTTCGAAAACGGTAACTCATATCAAAATAAGCTTGTTTACCGCAATTGAGCCCCTGGTACCAACCATTTGGAGCTAAATCAGAAAGACACACAGAATAACAGACACACTTTTCGATCATTTGTGAAAGTTCTGCGATTCGACTAGAAAAGTTATAACTTTTAAACACTTCCGCCGATTTTGACGTGTGTACACCATTTGAAAGGTATTGAAGTGTAGATTACGATTCTGAAATTTCGGCCGCATATATGGTCTGAAGTCAGTGCTATAATCAGAAATGTGATTTTTTTTCGAACCGACCTAGGGGGTCCCTGGGGTAGAGCCTACCACTCCAAATTTTTTATCTGTGTCTTATTATAGCAAAGAGCTTTCAAATGCAAGTTCAAGCAGCAAAATCGGGCTTATAGTTCGCTAGATCCAAAATTAGCTGTATGCCGCTAACAAACTCGTTTTTTAGCGTCACTCAAGAAACTACTGTTCTTCATGATTTCTGAGCTAACACAAAATGCTGTGACACTGTACAAATTATATCCCATACTAACGTTATTTCAAAATATTCATTAGTAGTTAGATTAATAAATGAATAGTTATGTAAAATATTTGTATTCTCGAATGTATTGAAAATCAGTAAAATCACGCTTGGTTAGTTTTTACACAAATTCATCCAGTTGATAGAAACATCCATTATCAAACGTGTTTATTTATTGATAACACAACGCAAACTAAATTATTCATCACTAGGTGTTAGTCAGCATAGCTATTTTTCATTTAGAACTATATATCTTTCTCGTATAAAATGTAACCTCGTTTTATATGAGTAGTTTAAGAACAAATTAATTTGAAATTTTCACCTTAAATATGAGATAAATTATATAACAAATTTCAGTTAGAATAAATGTTGTTTTGAGTAACAATAAAACTTTCCAATTCTTCTAAATTTGTTGGATTAATAAACATTTTCTTTGTTTTAATATTGAATAGGAATATTCCAGGAAGAATATAGTAACTGATAGTGTATACCCACAAAGAAGTATAATCAAATATCCAAGAACATGTTTCATGGACAGAACAACATTTGTCTCAAGTATACATTCTTTGTGGCAGATGTCTAAATTATCTTCCAGCCAAATATTGATTATTCCAGATTCCGTTATTCTCATAACCAATTTATTAAGTTTATCAAAGAATGGAAACTGATCTGAAACACAGAACGATGTAAACAGAGTCCCCACACTTTCTTCAATAATATGATATTGATTAGTGCATTTTCCACACCCATATATTTCGGTTCTAAACCGGAGCCAAGTTCTGCGTCCAAGAATTGTCAAATGATTATCATGCCAAGCTTTATAAATCTCTTCCTCCGAACCTGAAGATATAATAGGGGTTTCCAGCATCTGTCTTAAATATGGGTTGATAGTGTCCTTCAACGTTGAAACAAATGCGCTCCAAGTAAACAGTGTTAACTCACAGTCGACAATATCTTTAAAAGAATTTATCTCAGGATAATAGTGTGGGAATGTCAGAAATGATAAAATAGATCCTACGTATACAGAGGTAATTATTAATGAAAACCACACCCAAAGACAACGAAGATATTTCTCAAGTCGATCGCTTGGCTGCTTAGTTGACACTTGCAAGAGAACAGCGAAGAGATTTAGAATGATTTTACAGATGTTACATACATAATCCCTTATCCTTTGAACAATAATCTGGACCACTGTCATTACAGCGAATACACAAAATATCAAGAGCCAAGTACTTGGGACAAATGGTAATATTCCGGCCATCCAGAAGGGTAATGGTTTAGCTTTGTGTACTGACAGAGCATAGGACTCTGTTAGAATTGGAGTTAAGGTACGGAAGTATTTGTATCTGTCCGGATTGACAGTGACGGCACAGATTACAAAATCAGCTTCATTCTGTTGTACTTTACCCAACAAATTTGTCCAAGTACCATTGATATGCCTCAATCCACAGTCAGGAGCCGGCGTCTGAAGATAAGATAGAACAGGTGTAAAGTTCATATAATGTTTCAAAGAGTCAAATGTATTTCCCAAAATTCCTTGTGACTTAAACGTACGGTTATCTGCTTCTGTAACTTTAATAAATGGTGGATAACTCTTTACAGCTGCTACTTTCACGATATAACCGTGCATATTTCCATCCAATGAGTCTGTAATTGTCTTCAAGTTAGGAGATATTGAAGACGAGAAAATAAAATTCCTAACTATTTTACGTGAAAATGGATTGTACTGTGTTATTGCGGAGCATATATTTCTTCCTTGGTAGTGAAACAGAGACTCCTGGAAACAAAAGTACTGAAAAGTAATTATGACGTCGTATATTTTTGACGACCAGGTAATATCAAACAGTTTCTTAGGAGTTGTGACATCATCAACGATCCACGTTAACACCAAAAGAAATCTTGCACCATAATTAAAGGAAGTTTTCTGTTTAGCAGTCGTTATAATTGCCTCTAACGAAAGAGAATCTTTAACGATAATAACAATTGTTTTACTTTCAGAAAGTGAAATTTGTTTGTTTACCCCATTTTCAGTATTTCGAAGTTGCATCAAATACTTTTGATGATAAATAATGACTTGAGCATTATCGTGTAAATGTTGAAGAAATATTCCACTAAATGTAATACAGTTTCCTAAAATGACTGTCATGAACTTACTCTTTTGGTTTAAGTTTTCAAGAAGGATGAGCGAGACACCAAACATTGGTGATAATTCCTCATTTAAGTTAATTGATGTCAAGGTGCTTTTTACAGTTACTTGCAACTTACATTTTCTATTTTCGTGCGAAGTATGTCTAGCTGTAGGTGTATCACTGTAAATGATGATTATAAGTGACGTTACGAAGAATCTTTTATCCATATTTTAAATGGTATTATACCTAAAAAGTACAAAATATCATCAATGAATAAGTATTTGAGTAGGGTCAGCAAAATATGTTTTCAATTTAATGACACTGTAAATACTATTTCTAGGTGAAAGAAACTTATATATTATATTAAAATATAATTAGTATAGAGAAAGGTAATAACTTTATACATAAATATTGGGTTTTTGAGTCCTTACATTTCTGGTTGTAAAGTATTTCAACATTATAAAAAGCGAAGTCCTAAATCATACACTTTCCGTAGAAGAAAGGTAAAAATGCACACTAAATCAAAATAGTGGAATTTTCGCTCTTTTAGAGCGAAAAGAGCGACTGTTCTTTTGTA
>JAGDQP010031820.1:0-21704 GCA_022664845.1 Lepisma saccharinum
AGGCTGCCGCTAGAATAATGAAATTTAGTTTGACAGTACAACATTATTAGTAGATTATGAAAATATTACAAAATATCTCTAAAGACGCCATCTTGGATCCAAAATGGCGTCATAAATCCATTTTCCAACTGCTTGAGCCAGAGATACGAAATTTGGCATAATGATGTATTATCAAGAGTAGTTTAGGAAAACATAACAACGTTTTAAAAAATTCACCATCTTTGATTCAAAATGGCAGCTGAAATACCATTTTTCACATCGTTCGAGATAGAGAAATGAAATTTGGTATGACAGTGTATCATCACGAGTATGTCACGAAAATATAAGAAAACGTTAAAAATGTGTCCATCTTTTATCCAAAATGCCCGCCTAAGCCCCACTTTATAACGACTGAAGCTAGAGAAACGAAATTTGGTATGAAGGTGTACCATTACGAGTAGGTTAGAATAAAGTCGGCTCGTCTCCCCTACTAGGGTACAGTTCCCAGCGGGAGCCTGATTGCGATAAAGGGGTGCGCCCCAGCGAGGCCATCTTGGAATTCTGGGGGCAGCGCCCCAATGAGGCGAAGCGAGTATATACGTTACACAAGTGTAAAAAGCTGCGAAATACGAGCAAAAGCACCACGGGTGCAAGCTGTCCAGTCAACTCCTTCAACCTTAAAAAGTGGTGAAATGGAATATGGATGAGCCTAGTTCCTCGTGCCAAATTCCAATACTCCTGCGTGTACCACCAAATTTTACTTGTCACAAACGT
This sequence comes from Lepisma saccharinum, assembly GCA_022664845.1. Lineage (NCBI taxonomy): Eukaryota > Metazoa > Arthropoda > Insecta > Zygentoma > Lepismatidae > Lepisma > Lepisma saccharinum. The sequence goes on from JAGDQP010031820.1 coordinate 754, forward strand.
TAGCACTGCCAGGAGCATGTTATACAGGCAGAATGTGGAAGTTTCCCCATTCGGACGCAGCGCTCTGGAGTATGAGGGAATATCTGCATCATGTGGCGCAGTGCACTGCAGATTCTGGTTGTGATAAAAAGACGCAGTTCCTCCAAACTCCTCAAGTTCGATGCGCGGCCTGCCGTGGGATTCTTGGCGCAGCGACGTGAGTGAATCGAGGGGAGTGTCAACACGTACGGCAGTGCATGCAGCCGAGTTCCGCCTGTCACAAAACGTCAGCATGCTATACAGGAACAAGAGTTTATTGCGAAATCAACGATTTTGAGGTTCTGTAAGAAAAAAGATGTTAAAAATTGAAATATGAAATTTCGAAGTATGACGGTATATCATCACTAGTAGATTACAAAATATCTGCAAAGACATCATTTTGAATCCAAAATGACTGACTTCATAATCCATTTTCCAGAACGTTTGAACTAGGGATACGAAATTTGGCATAAAGGTGTATTAACAAGAGTAGTTTAGGAATAATTTACATTTTTGAAAAAGTTGTTAACTTGGATCAAAATGGCTGCACAAAAACTTTTTCCACACCATTCGAGCTATAGAAACGAAATTTGGTATGAATGTGTACCATCACAAGTAGGTACGGTAATGTAAGAACACTTTTTATAAATCGCTTTCTTTAATTCAACATAGCAGCCCAAATACCAATTTCCAAACCACTGAAGCTAGAGAAACGAAATTTGGTATGAAGGTGTACCATCACGAAAATGTTCCAATAAATGGATCAAACCACCGCTATGAACGTGCAGCCCCCGAGGCGATATGGGAAAAGGTCTGCACAGTATGAAGCGCTGTCCCCAGAAAGTCTGATCACAATAAAGGGGGCGTAGCCCTAAAAATTTGAAGTTGAGGGGCAGCACACGGAATTCTGCTGCACACGGAATTCTGGGGTAGCACACCCAGCGAGGCGAACCCAGTATATATATGCACGTATAAAAAGCTGTGAAATCCGAGCAAAACACCAGATGATGTTCGAGCCTTAGGGTTGGTGGTGGTGGATTTTAGGGCCGCCAGCAGGAAGCAAATTTGCTGTATCATCACAAGTAGGTTACAATAAATATGGCAAAGCTTCCCTATGTTTCAATAAATATCTCATTCCCACGGGTGGTGGGTATGGGAAAAAATCTGCAACATGGAAGCACAGTGTTCTGGAGAGTGGTTACGATAAAGGGGCGTAAGTACCCAAAAACTCGAAGTTGGGGGCGCAGCCAGCTACGGGGGGCGAGGACCTAAACGAGGCCCAGCGAGCGAGTATATATATTATACACGTACAAAAAAGCTGTGAAATCCGAACAAAAACACCAGAGGTGCAAAAAGTGGAGCCAAGTTCTTTAGCCCTAAAAAGGTGTGAAATGGGAGACGGATGAGCCAAGTTCCTTGGTGACAGCATGTAACAAAAACAAAGGAACTTGGCGCGAGGTGGCAAGGTTCATGATCCTCAAGCTATAAGGGGGTGGGGATCCTAAAACCCACTACGTCCACCGCCACCAACTCTAAGGCTGCTGCCAGCTCGCGCGAATTTCCTTTGTTCCTGTTACATGCTGTCACCAAGGAACTTGGCTCATCCGTCTCCCATTTCACACCTTTTTAGGCCTAAAGAACTTGGCTCCACTTTTTGCACCTCTGGTGTTTTTGTTCGGATAATAATCTCTAACAAATACGTTATATCGAGCATCCTAAGATACCGTTGATTCACCAATAGCTGATGTGTTGAAGTGCCGGCCAACGTTTAACTAACCCTCCGTCGCACAATCGTTCTGTAACCTATACTGTATTTCATAGAGGAATTTGAATAACAATAGGAGAATGAACCTATATTTGCATGATATGACATAATTTATAACAAAATAGTAATAAAACAGCCACTCAAGTGTCGCGATTTTAACCCCGAGATCCAAGTAAAATATAGGCCAATGTATTCTATTAGGCCTAACGAAAAGAATAACACCTCTTTGCATGACATGGCTCCGTACATAACTTGTAATAAACAAGAACCTGTGACTCAGGAAGAATTCGTACCATCAGATCGGAGATGAGTGCTTTTTAACTACAGTTTTTCCTTAAGCAGCAAAAAGAAAGCTAAAATAGCTATGGACACCAACAAAGAACGTAAAACATAATCTATTTATGCTTAAGGCACGTGATTTTAATTATTACTCTGATAGAATTCAACATTATTAACAATAGTCTCATTTTTCAATGATAATTCGTAATTGACACGACTATAGCTTTTTAAGCAACTTTAAGAAGTTGTATTTCATAAAGGAGTTTGAATAACAAAGTCAAACTTTCAGGGGCCTTTGAATATAAACAAAGGAACTTCTATCTGACAAATTTGAGTTTTTATGAAATTGAAGTCTCGATATAAAAAAAAGGAAATGGCACAAGAAGTTATTTTTTTCTGCCACTACAGTAACAACAGTAGATAATAATAACAAAGTAAACGGGTTTTTATTTATTTCCATTCAATCAGAAAAAAAATCTAAAAATGAGAATTTCACCTATATTTTACAACTGTTTAAAGTACGCTGTCCGATAGCCATTTTGAGGCTTGAACTTAAATACATAGCTTCAATTCTCTGAGCTGTCTATATTTTAAACGTTTTTGAATCATTCAAATATCTCAGCTGATTTGTGAAGTATGTGTAACTTTATAATTCGCTATAATTCAACTTTATAATTCAGTTGTCATTTGCTAAGCCGAAATCATAGATTGTATATATCGTAATTTGCAGCATTAATACTACAGTTTCCACTTTCTAGAAACTAGATAGTTTCTGTTGCTCAGAATGATCTATTTGACCAGTAAAGGAAAGATGTTGAATTTTATTTACCGATAGTCATTCTTTCTTGAAAAGTTTGAACTCTTCGAAATCAGGAAAGATATAGCATAGACAATGAGGGAAATTTTTTCGTAAGACGAAGTTTGCGAAAAACGAAAATGTGAAGGGAGGGGGGAAGGGAGGGGGGAAGAAGACGTTCTTATTTCAGTAAACACCAAGAGGTGGAAAGGTGCGCTTGTATTGTTTCTTAATTAGGTTTTCCCTGGTTGTCTTTTGTGTTACTCACTTAAACACTGCTTGTAATGTCAGAAAACTTCTGTCTTTGCATTACCTAGCTAGACATTTTGTTTAAGTTCAGCAAATAATTTTAAAGAAACCTATAAGTTTACAGAAAGTGGAATGTTTTTAAAGAAAAGCAGTAAGTCGAAAGATGGAACGAAAAGAATAAAAGAGAAAATGAGAAAAAGGAAAAGAAACTTCTGACTTTAGAAAAGTGAATGACCTTTCTATGACTTGACTAAAATATATCCCAGACACTATATTTAGATTGATGGGTTGACTTACATAGAAATCCTTGAAGGATAATAATCATTACTTTTGAAACACTAAGTTAACTTTTGACACCCACGAACTGAAATGGCTGTTCAGGAACAACGTGACTATAAATTATGTTTTTTTTTTTTTTAAATCTTATTTTCAGAAGCTTTTCTATCTATGTGCTTATCTTAAAAATACATTTCTTGTTTCTTTTGCTAAAACATGTTTTGGACGTAAAGTTGCTTCTCATTATTGCAAAGAGTATACATTTGTGTTCCTTCTGGTATCCCGGACAACGCCAGGAGACGGTTTGTTACGAGATGAACCTACAGAAAATGCTAAAAATAGACTAAGGAAGAGACAGAAACGAAAATATTCCTGTTATCCTTCTTGGAACTGGATGTAACTTAATACACTTGGGACTCTTGTTGACGCATTTTCCAAGTTATTGTTTGCCAAAGGTTACTACTTCCTCAAGTCCATTTATACTAACTTCAACAATACACTTCGAGAATTTGTCTAAAATATTGATTTTCCTATCTAGATTTCTGTACTGAGAAAGGACCATTTCCCAATATAAATAACAATAATATATTCTATGTTTGTTTCATCATGTCTTTCTCTTGCCATTTCAAGCTGTGGAGTTCTCTCTTTCACTTTCTGTGGTTGAAAGACTTTTTTGTCTCCTTGCAGCTTCACTTTATGAGTGAAGTGTTTATAATCACTTTAATTTATCACTTTATGATCACTTTAAATAATCACTTTGTAAGATTATTTCAAGTAGTGCTTATAATCACTTTAATTTATCTCAATCTTGGTATGTGATAAATGTTATGTCTTTCTCTTGCGCGATCTAATTCTCTGTTGATCGTTACAAGAAACTAATATATTTAGCTCTGTGGGCTACTGGAGGAAATGCGGGTTCGAGTTCTGCTCTGCGCTGTTCTTCGATAGGGTTGTCATCAGTATCATCAGGGAAATAACAGAATTTCACGTCAATAAGGGGCAGGTTGATAACTTTGTTTTCCATTTCTCAATTTATTGACTTGATGGCAAACTTTGTCAATAAATTGCTTCAGGAATCGTAAAACTTAATTAATTAATGAAAGTAATGGATTGAAGATTAAAGATAATCGAGTTGACAATGAGATCCGTTTTAAATACTGATCTCATTGCAGCTTTGATATCCACTTATGACTCAATAGCATGTACGATTTTTGGCTTATTTCTTAGTGCGATCCTATCCTAAGTTAGGATCCTAAGTTCATTTAAACAGACTCAAAGTAACCTACTGTAATGCGCCAATAACAAAATAAAACGATAACCTTCACCTTTATTCTGAGCATTAAAGAGCGCTTTCATTTTAAAATAAGGAAATGCATCCAGAGTTACTTTGAGAGGAACCCTTTCGGAAGGGTAATATTTTTTCTCTCTCCCTTGGGGCTATGAAGACTAACTTCCAAATGTTACGATCAGTTTTTAATGATTTCCCGGGAACAGTGCTTTAAGTACTGTGGGAATGGTAGTACTTTCTTAAAAGGGACAGTAGGTATACCCAATTCGTGCTGATAATTCTATCTATTTCATACTCAATTGAATTCATTTATGACTTTTAGGTATCTTTGGCTCAGCTCGGGATAGGGTAGAGGATAGCAGTCAAGGCTGTACTTAAGATCTCGTATTCGCCTGGTAACACTGAAGGAAATCCTGGAAAACCTCAGTCAGGATAGTCGGCCGTGAGTTTCGAATCGGCGTACTCACCCATTGCCGATGTAAAGTTTGCAACGTTACCGCCTGGACCACAAGGGCTGTCTATTATCTATTTAGTCTCTGATGAAATGTGTTTTAAGCATCTTAATATATATTCTAGGAACAATATTTGAACTTTAAAACTAATTATTCTGGTATATAGACGTACTCATAATTTTGAAGGGGAATTCAAGTCTGATTACTTTCTGCAAAAGTTCTATTTAATTCGAAACAAGCCAAATATTCTGATGTGAGACGACGTGCGGATGATGTCTCTGAGCAAACTGGAGATATTCACTGTCTGATAGTTATGCTAATTCTTGACCTCCCTTATTTTGCATTGGAAAGAAAGATTCCTGAAAGACATAACGTCAATTGGAATTAATTGTCATGTAGATTAGATTCCAATCTTTCTCTTGTCACGTGGCATAACAAAGAAACGAATAAATTGATTAAAGAACTTTCTCTGAAATGGGATTAAATTCATATTAATAGAATTTATTTCTCTTTTGATGAAAGTTGAAATAAGTGACAACTAGATAGAAAATTAATGAAAGTTTCGCTTTTTCAAACAATTTCAGACATGTTGGAAAGTTCTATAATAGGGCGTTGGAGACTTACTCTAGAAAATAGAAGTTGGAGTGTGGCAACAAGAATTTTTTCTCCCTATCGGAAGTCAAACTATAATGATATGCATATTGTAGTTAAATCTTACCAGCACCAGGCTATGCACGGGTATGAGGCATATATCACGGTGTTATTTGTCACCGGAGGAGGTAGTGTGGGGAAATTAATGCCCAAGCATACCTATTCCAGCACTGGACGTAAATACACTGGTTTCACTCCCTACAAGGAGATAGAAAGTTGAGGTATCAGGAAATGCACACGAGGTGTTAGGGATGCCCCTTCCCTCCTAAAAGGAGAACCCTGTTGAAGCGATAAAGAGGACAGTCAAATAGTAGAACCAACGAACGACAAAACTATGTCTGGATTAGAAATAATTACAATACAAATAGCTTTTGCACCAGGATTTGTAGAAAGGTGTGCCTAGTTATATTTAAAAAAATGCGCCACTCAACTCCTTGGGAAAATCCAAATCTTGTTAAAATGGCACAAAAACAGTTTTTTGGTAAATATCTCGCATGAATCGCATTCGAGAGTAAAATATTTTGTTACAAAAATTAATCAATTGATACGAAATTCTCTACAAGAAAGGTTTATTTCCATTTTTATTCTAGGATGCACCGTTTAGGCGTTAGAGCTGCTTATAGTTCTACAATTTTTCTCTACATTATTTTGTAACAACAAAGGCCAAGCAGCAGGGAGCACAAAATGGACATACCTGGAAACAGTACAGGAAAATTGGCAGTTTGTCACAGTTTCATGTCCTCAGTAACATACCGAATTTTCGACCTTGGTGCGCTCTCGCTTGCTTCGCCATATTTTACAAATGACACCCGAAATACATTTTTCGACAATATCTCCTTTTCAGTATTTCTTAGATAGAATAGTTTCGCAAATTAACTATTTGCTATAGTTTGACGTTCTGAATGACATACGAAATTTATGACTTTGGTGAGCTTCGCCATACTGAAAAAGATGACGCCCGAAATATGCTTGTTGACTATCTCGCTTGTAAAGCATTTGAAAGCAAAATATTTTATTACAAAAATTAATCAACACAAAACTCGGTACTAGAAAGGTTATTTCCATTTTTCTTCAAGGATGCACCGCTTGGGCGCTAGAGCTGCTTATAGTTCTGCATTGTTTCCTTACATTGTTTTATAACAGCAAAGGCCAAGCAAAAGGGAGCTGAAAATAAACTTACCTATAAAAATACAGGAGTTTTAAAAAATTGTAATTGAACACAGGTTCATGTACTGAATAATATGCCTTGGTGCGTTGGCACGCGCTCCTCCATATTTTAAATGGCGCTTGAAATACGATTTTTGGCAATATCCCTTTCCCAGTATCTTCAAGGGAAAATAATCCCTTATCAACTGAAATTGTAAACTCGAGCAGTTAGGGATATTTTGTATCGCCTTGCTTTGGCAAATAAAGGGTGTCTCGAAAAATGAACATTTTGGAAATAGAGAGGGTAATACATAGCTTAAAGAGATTTAATCAAAGCAAGGAATGGTGCAGATGATCTTATTACATACAGATTGCTCAGAGCTGTATAGGTGCTTGTCTTAGGAGAACGTCCAGTAGATCACCATCGTTTTATGCAAATATTCCTTCAATCGTCAAGGGACATCCTGCATAATTCGACGTAACGTGACCACAATAATCAAGGCAAGTTTCTCAGGGATCGTTTCTTTAAGTTCTTCAGTTATAACAGGTCAACAGTGGATCACCTTACTTTTAATATGACGCCACAAAAAAAAAGGTCAGGTCAGGGGGCCTTCGGAGTACGGCATGTCACCGTATCGGGAGATTTCTCTATAGCCAAACAACTTTCGTAAAACTAGCATTGAGTTGCGTGCAGGAGAGGACTTTGCCCCGTTTTGTTGAAACCAGACATTGTCACGGATGTGGAGAAGCGCTGTAATTTCATGCGCATCAAATGTTTCCTGTATAACAACATAGAAATATGGGCTCTAGATCCCACGCCATGACACGGCACACCACACGATTATTTTGTTGCTGTGTAAAGGAACCTCTTGTAACTAACGCGGTTTATACTTTGCCCAATAACGAAAATTGTGCTTATTTACGAAGTGGTAGTGGACTTCGTCCGACATCCGCATCTGTTCATGAAATCATCATCTTGCTTCACTTTGACATCAGTCCCTCACAAAATTATCTACGCTGCAAATCATTTTTAGGAGCTGGTCGGTCTATGTGTAACTTGTAGGGACGAAACATTAAAACTTGCATCAATATTCGGAGCACATCTGACTGCTGTAGTCGTAGAGCTGCCGACTGGAACACTGTGGATTTCTTATAACAGCAGCTCGAAAGCCTTGATATTTTGTTGTGCAGCACAATACGGTCCGCTCGTTCTAGTAATGTATCTTCAGAGTAGAACAAGTTCCTCGAAATTACGTACCTCGGTGGCTATTTATGGGTGGGTGTAACCTGTCGATGTCGTGCTGCATTAAAATGCAAAGGAAATTCTCCACGATCGGCCGCAACACTGTCATTCTTCTTACAATACATATTTTACACCAAACGCGCAATGCGCAACACTCCACTGTTTCACGATAACTAAATTATAAATTGTCTCTTGCACGGTTTTGCAAGTTGTGCAGCACCATCATGGCAGAGCCAGCGGCAGCACTCCAAAATCATAAATTCTGTATGTCATACAGGACATGAAACTATATCAAATAAGTTATTTGCAAAACAACTGTATCTTAGAAGTACTGAAAAGGAGATATTGTCAAAAGTCGTATTTCGGGCGCCATTTGTATGGAGGAGCGCGGCAACCCACCAAGATCGCAAATTCTACATATTACTAAATATATAAAACCGTGTCAAACTCAACCCCCCTGTATTTTTTCAGGTATGTCAATTTTCAGCTCTCTGTTGCTTGGTCTTTGCTGTTATGTAAGGAAAATGTGCAGAACTATAAGGAGCTTTAAAGCCTAAACGGTAATCCTAGAAGAAAAATGGAAATAACCTTTCTAGCAGATAATTTTGTGTTGATTAATTTTTGCAGTAAAATGTTTTGCTCTGAAATGCTTGTCAAGAGAGATATTTACAAAGAACTGTTTTTTTTTCGGGGGGGGGGGGGGGGGCAATTGTTTCAAGATTGCGGGTTTTTCCAAAGGAGTTGAGTGGCAGATTTTTTTTTAATTATAACTAGTCACACCTTTCTACAGATACTGGTTCAAAAACTATTTGCGTTGCATTTATTTCCAGACCAATCCGTATATTGCTTCTACTAAAATAGAAATCGGTGTTAACAGCTAACATCGAAGTAACTCACTCACAGAGCTTGTGGTCAGTACAGAAAACTCAATTACTAAATTACAAAAAATGAAAATAGATGGCAGAGCTACACACAATATATTACAAAGCGTTCTACACGTCAATTACAAAAAGCAAGATATTACATATTTACAGCCGATAATTACAATGTTATTAGATTCAAAACAGTCAGAAAATAGTTTTACTAAAACCTTTATGTTATGGAACAATACAACTAAACTTTCAAATATTACAGAAAGCTACTGACTGTGATTAATAGATATTTGAATTTTAGGTTGCGTCGGGTGTAACAGAGCGGTTAACGAATGGAGAGAGTAGCCAGGATACCGAACATAAAATGAATGCATTATTTGAAGAGCACACGAGCAGGATAACAAATTGAGTTTTGTCCATTTTAAGTTTATCTTTACCGCAAGATGTTGTAACAAAATTAAATACAATCATAAAAACTCCTTCAGAGGAATTTCTCAGAAGACATTTAAATATCATTCAGTCAGTAAATGGTCACATACACATAGGGATTAAAGCCTTTGACAAAAAGCAAAAGACAAACAGGAATTATACAAACCAGGGATTAAACGATTATGGCCAATAAACAATTGCATAATACAAACATAGTTTTGCAAAACAATTTGAAAGTAATGTTTGTGAATATTAATGGTATAAGAGAGAAGATCTACGAAACGGTTCAATTGGCTACTGACAAACAAATAGATATAATTGTCTTAAATGAAACCAAATTAACTACAGATATAAAATTGAATGCGGCAGGTTATAAAATGTTTAGGCATGATAGGAAAACAGCCACTGGAGGATCCGCCATACTTATTTGCAACAAATTTAGTGCTAGAAATTCCGGAGAAATTGAAAGATGAATTAACTACATCACTAGCAATTGCTATTCAACAACCAAAAGATCCGATTATTCTAGCAACATTATATTCAAGTCCAAGAACAGATATCAACACAAGCATACCTTTATTTAAATATTTATCAAAATACCATAGATTAATCATATCTGCGGATATTAATAGTCAACACAGCTAATGGGGGATCCAATTACAAATTAAAATGGGACAAAATGATTTCAGTACTTACTTCAATCCCCGTTGATAAATGTTAATGTGGGACCGACTCGTTTTGCAAATAATATTGAGACGGCTCCGGACAAGATTTTAATTTCGCCGACTCTTTCGAATAAACTCATTCAAAAATATGTGGAAATTCACTTACCATCTGATCATGGAGATATACATATATTTAAACTTTAACTTAAATATATCCAAAAGTTTAGTAGTTTCGAGATATCCAAATTACAATAAAACTGACTGCGAAGCCTACAGAAATTACTTAGAAAACAATCTAAAAACATACAAGCTACTATAAAGTCAGCTGAAGATATTGATAAAGTGAATCGAACAATAACTAAAGTTCTTCAAGATTCCCTTGAAAAGTATATCCAATATGATAAAATAATCCCACATACTGAAAGACTCCCGACTGACATCATTGATATCATAAAATACAAAAGACATATAAACAGATTATACCATAAACAGCCTACTGAATATCTCAAAAAGCAAATAAATCAGTTACACAAAGAAATTAAGCAAAAGATTGCCATATTCAGAGAAAATAAAATAAATGCATTCATTTCTAAATTGACGGAAAATTATTATATAAACACAAAGAACTATTGGAAATCGATATCAGCTTTCAGGGGAAGAAAGTGGTCACACTTTACCAAATAAATTAGATAATTTACCTATTTCATCCAATAGGGATTTTCTTAATTTGTTCTATTCTAAATTCAAGGAGAGGATAGGAGAGGACACAACTAGATATACGGAAAGAATACAGAAGGAAGTGATGAAAACTGCATCAAAAATTAGAAAATTAACAAAGCACTTTCAGGACATTACTGATCAAGTTAAAATTGATAATCCATCTGAGGCCACAAGGGAACTCTTAGCGGATATCACAGAAAAGGAAATTCATAACATACTAAAGGAAAAGAGAAATACGGCACCCGGGCCGGATGGTATCCCATATATTGCACTACAAAGGAGCCCACCCATATTATTCAAAATTTTGACCAATCTATTTAATGCATCTCTGAAATTTGGATTTTTACCACAAAACTGGAAAACAGCCTTTACTATATTCATCCCTAAGCCAAATAAAAGTAGATTTTCGTCCTCAAATTACAGACCCATAACCCTTACAAATACAATAGCCAATATATGCGAGACAGTAGTAGCAAAAAGACTAAATGAATATTTAGAATCAACCAATATTCTCACAAAACATCAGGCAGGATTTCGAAATAAAGTATCAACCATAGACCAATTAATGAGAATTATTGCTGATATTCAAATAGCCTTAAATAAGGGATGGAAGGCGAGAGCAGTTTTTATGGACCTCACGGCGGCTTTCGATACGGTCTGGCATCAGGGATTAATATACAAGCTTTACTCAATGAATCTTCCCACTACAATAATCAGATGGATTATACAATTCCTAAATAAAAGAACTACAAAAATTAGATCGCAGGATGAGTTTTTAGAAGAAATTGAGATTAAGAAAGGAGTCCCTCAGGGTGCAGCTCTCAACCCGATATTGTATTCTGTGTATGTGAATGATACTCTATCTTCCCCACATAACTTGACTCAGCTGGGATTATTTGCAGATGACACTGCATATTGGACCACGGCCCGATCTTCAAATACAATAATTTCCAAACTTGGAGTGATTGCTAACAAATTCATAAAATAGTGTAGGACATGGAAATAGCTGCTTAATGAGGGAAAGACACAGTTCATTTTATTTTATCCGACAGGTAAAGGGTTAAGGGTTGATAAAAGAAAATTCGTCAAAATAGGAAAATCCAAAATTAAACCATCCACTGATGCCAAATATTTGGGGGTAACACTGGACCGGAGGCTACATTTTGGAAATCATATTAAAGATAGAAGAAGAAAGGCATTACAGGTATTTGCGGCTTTAAAGACCTTACTACTGTCTGGCTTATCTCATAAAATTAAAAATAGAATTTACCTCTCTATATTAAGGCCAACTATCCTATATGGACATGAATTGTACCATTCGAAAATAAACATCGATTATATAGAGAGGTACAAGAGATATTGGCTCAGAGTATCATAGAGAAAATGGAAGGAGGACAGACAGATACTTTATGGCGGCATTCATTTCCTCCCGATAACTCAGTACATTAAAGATAATAAAAAAAGGTATATAGTATCTAACATAAATAAGAAATTTGCTAACATTAACTTACCAAAACAGCTAAACATAACAATTAAAAGGCATAACATCTCGTATCAAGAATTATTGCAAATGATAAATTAATAATAACACAGGGTAAAAAAACATCAAAATTACATCTTAGAAACATAATTACGTAGCAGGGGTGTGACGAAGCTGAGAAAAAGTGAGAATTATAAAATCATGGATAAGGTGCATTTCATAAACAAAAGTCGGTGTGGAACCTGGCAGATTCTCGAGCGAATGTGGACTTTACTCATCCTATTCCTTATTCCTACTTCCTAAAAAAATCAAAACATTTATTATTACTAGTATAATAAATTTTAGCAAAATTAAATAAACCTTTTCAACAGATTTGGCGGTTTTAGTGGAAAATTCATATTAATCGGCCTTTAAATTTAGATAGATTTTAAATTCGATAAATTTATTATAGTGCCAGCTGACCGGAAAGGAAACCGATTCAAATTCTCAAACTGCATTTTAAATAAAATCCAAATAATAATAAACATTAATATCTAAGGACTAAAGTGGCCTAAGTTGGCCAGACGTCCAGTGAAAGGTGGCCCTGCGGGCCAGATATTACTTTGTAGGTGCGTTAGGTGTAAGGATGGGTTAGACCTGTCAAATGAATATAAAATACTTTTGGTGTGTAAACATTAGTTCGCACCGAGATTGAAATCACAAGACTCACGAAAACAGTAATACCTTTTCATTTCAAACTTAAGTTATAACGATTATGAATATAAGTGTATTTTTGGTTTAACTTTGCTATTTCCCTGTTTCTATTCCTTCAGAAGAAGTCTTAGTAGGAAATGTGTTAATTCCTCCCCTTGGCTCACTAGTTAAGTACAACAAATTTGCCTGTAACATTAGGTTTATATGAGAATGCAGTCTTGTTTCATTACTTATACAAAGTGTTTTTGGAAGATATATCAAGCTGACATATCTGATTTCTCTCTCCCCCTTCTCCCCGTTTTTTCAAGAAGTAAATAACAAGTAACACTATTTCAAGTGGACACTCAGATCTGGAAGAAATATATATACAGTAGCTGCAAAAAGTATTCGTCCGGCGACAGGAAAGAAGAAACTTGCGCAGACGTAAGATTTAGAAAAGAAAGAGAAGCACAAAATTAAGCGTAAAGTATTTATTCATCTACATTTACAGTGTAAAAGGTAGAAAAAAATCTTTATTGCAAAAGAAAAGAAAAATAATGCAAAACAAACGTATCAAACCTCCCAAAACAGTTTTCGTTCGTAAAAGAAGAACGTAAGTAGCGCAGATAGTTTTTTTCCTTGTTAATATTTATTGGGTTCTTCTTTGTGTCAAATGATTTCTTCCAACCCTCGTCGTATAGATTTCACTAAATTTTCTATGGTTTCTCGTGATATCTTGCTCCATGCGACGTGTATTGCGTTTCGAAGATCAGACTTATTGGAAATGGGATGTTTTCCTCCAAAATATGTCATATATTCTCAATTGAATTAATATTCGGGGATTGTGGTAACTGATTCTTTCAGGCATACTTTCGGGGGGCGGGGCTTTGCCCCCCATGAAGGTTTTCAACCGCACCCCCCAAAAAATTAGTGTTAGCACTTATATTACTCAAACGTATACTGAAATACACATATAAAAGTACATTCTATAAATATTGTTCATGTTATTTTGAGGTTAACTAAGGAAGTATGCATGGGCGGCGTTAGAGGGGCGAAAGGGGGCAGTTACCGACCATTCGATTAGTGAAAATAGGATTCAGAAATTGTGCATTGAAAAACGTAAAAGGAAAAGGAGGAATTGCTCCCTGATTCTCGAGTAATTTGTCACCCACTGACCATACTTGCAAAATAAGTCAACTAATTAAGAGTTCATGTCATTATTTTATCGATTATTATGAGATGTTACAAAATTAATCTTTTCAAGCTTGTTCAGTCCAGTAGTTGCATAATTCTACAAGTTGAGAACTGTCACAAAGTAAAGTTTGTAAGTGAGAAAAACCGAAAGTAGTACCTACATCAAATTTGGTAGTTTTGGAATATATTGGAAATAATGTTTTATAGTGTCTGCATATACGTTACACGAAAAACCGAAACAAGAATGAACTGTTACTGCTATTTACAAGCATAAAATTTTATTTATTTAAAGATTTCCAGATACAACCCAATTTCAGCCATTTTACACCGGGCATTAGCAATTTTTACACCGTCATCGAACCCGGGTCCTTCCAATCTCAAGGCGAGCATCTCTCCCTGACATTACAGTGTGGAGCACTTTGCATTTTCTAATTTTCAAATAGAAAGAAATGTCGATTGTTTAGTAAAAAAAAGTTTAATAACGCGAACAAATTCTTCTTGCATCATACGATGTTATCAGCAGAAACGAACCTCATTAGCAATTAGCTTTAAGAAAGCAAAGGCGAGGATTTATTTGTATATATTAAAATGACATAGAAATTTAAAAAAATGTATATGCTGAAGTTTAAACGTAGAAAATACAGCAAATTACGGAAAACATTAAATTCAGTCAGTATTACTTTAACATTAATATATTAAAATCATTAGACACAAAATAAATTTGTTAAAGAATTGGTAAAATATGTAAGCGGGAGAAAATGTACTAAAATTGTATTTAGGTATAAAATGTGCCAAAATATGTAAAAAAATATATGAAAACGAACAGCCGAAAACTGATAACAATCACTCACTTCGCCCACGTACGAATACATTTCAACAATTAAAAATTATCTTAATTAAATAATTTATCTCCAGTTATTATAAATGGTGTACAAGAATATCCTGTTATTTATGCAATCTCACTTTTGAAAACTCCACTAGAGGATCATACATATTTTACACTGATACAAATGTTCAAAGGCTAACTTTCCCCTTCACTACTGACCGGTAATCGCTGCCCATGGAAGTATGACATGTTCTTAAGTAATGTTAGTGTTGTTTTATAGTGTTAGCAGTTAGGAGTCAATATGCATTATTTAAAATTTTCATGAACTCCCCCCCCAAAAGACTTGATTTTGTACCCCCTAATGAAAATTCCTGAAAGAAATACTGATTAGAAGGCCACAGGGTACTTACTATGTGGCAAAGCAGCATCATGAGAAGCCTGCCGGCTGATATAGTACGTCGTCTGTTGTGTTAACTATGACTGGGTTCTAGTAAATCGCACGCAAACTGTTGGGTTTAAAACCGTTATGTGAAATATGTTGCAAGTGATTTCAGATTCATCCTCTTCGTACGAGGGGGACGATAAAATGTTTTTAGAATACATAATTTGAGACGCATTCCAACAATCCGGAGACATCCAAACTATTCTGAAAAATTGGAATGATGTTGATTTCTTTACAAGGTTCACTTACGAAAGAGACCGTGAAAAATAAATAGTTCTTCAAATTGATGACTTCTTGTAAACACCTACTAACAAACACACTTTTTATGCTATTTACTATTTTCTGTCATAATTACTACGTGTTTTATCGAGGGAGCTGCTCCATTGTAATCCCTTGACGGCCCTTGCAACTCCTTTTCATATCCCATTTAATCTAAGTTCAATTAACGTGCCATACTAAATCTGAAGATTAATAATGTAAAAAAAAAGTTTCAGCATCCCTATAGGAACCGTGAAGTTATAACAATAGAGCAGTACCCACTGGATTTCCATCTATTTTGTAACATTCGGACTACGATACTTCGTTTTATTAACTAGAGCAAGGCGAATACAAGAAGGTTCTAGATCTCTGGTCCGTCTATGTATTTTTATAGTTACAAACTCAACTCTTTACAGATGTGTTTATTGCCTTATTTAGACTTATAAACAGAACATTGAAATCTTTTATCAAGCTACGTAGGTAAAAAGAACCATTCTCAAACAGTACATTGGTGAATTCATCTAGACTGACCGTCTAGAAATGGAGATCAGCTTAAATTTGGAATACAAAGTAAGAACGCCCAAAGTTAGCGCTTTCTGGTGAAGGTTACCAGACTTAATTCAAAATGCACTTTTATAGGAAAGTTCCTTGTCGACTATACAATTAAGTGTTAATTTTTCGGCTCATAATAGTTTAATATTTCTTACATATAAGACATGCAAATTTAATTCGACCCTTTGTGCAAAGCATATAAAGTTATTTGTTAGTCCTATAAATGCCCCTCGTAAATTTACAGATATACGCCTCGAAAAGTTAAAGCTACCTACGTAAATAGTAGATTTAATTGCTCATCTACATATCAAACGTTACAACAAAAATATATTTCTACATCTGAAACAAATTATATGGCTAACACATGGTCGTCTTTCATAACTCATCTCATTATAAATATCAAAGCTTATTTATACTTTTAAAAATATATTACGTACCTTCAATTGATCCTCTTCTACTTAAGTCTCCAAAACCATTCGACCAACATTTAAAAAGCAAAAATATCAGCGATAATTTGAACGTACCTCCTACAAAGGTATTTAAATACACGCTATGATACTCGCACAGTCACCCGTTTGGGCAATGTTGCCATTTTTCAATACTCCGGCCTTCCACTGTAGAAAGGCTCTGATCAGACCCATTTTTTCCACCCATGTATGGAGATGTGACTTCAGGGTGTTAATGTACACTTTGTTGTCCATTGTACCCTCTAGGAAATGCTAATCTTGAACACCATTTTCACTTATGCAGCCCCATACAGGTAAGGAGGCATCCCATGTTTCAATGTAGCTGTCAGATTCCTCGCATCCAGGTTCGGTTTACGCCACCATCACACGTTCATCAGATTTGAACAGGTTTATTTTTTCTTGTCTGTAAAAATTACTTTCTTTCAATAGTATGTTCCTTTTGGCATAGGCAAGACGCTTCACTCTGTTGATATTATTAATATAAAATTTTTGACTCTTCTTTCATGATACATTGCTTCCTGCAAGGCATTACGTGAAGTCTATGATGAAATGTTTCCAGCTTCCGTTGCTACTACCGACACTATCTTCGGTGCACTAATTTTCGGGTTGCTCGTTACTTTTCGAACTATCAAACGCGTTTCTGTGTTAGTTAGCCTTCACAGGATATAACCTCTTCGGAATTTCCATATACTTACTATGGTTTTGTTTAATCTCTATGTGACACTTTTTACTGTGGTAATTGGTCTCTTGATTATTTTGAATGATTTATATTGCCGGGACAAATGTACATCAATTTGCTTTCCTCTACAGTTGTTTCGTTCCCCCTTACGATATCTTTGCTTAATTGCTGCAATATGATTTGTTACGGTGACACCCTATACTGGAACTTAAGAACTGTAAGCAGACTAACTACCTGGACAATTCTACAGCAGTCTGTGCTAGTACCTGGTAGTAAGTTTCTTACAGGGCCGCTCACTCGTGTCATTCCGTTCTTCAAACGAATACTTGTTTGGTGTTGAATGTGACACAATATTCAACATTGTCCGCTAAAGGAAAGACGATTTTATACCTTCCTCTTTTTCATCAACACTATGTACGAGGGAATGTACACGAACTTATCAAAGCATATGTTGCCGATAATTGGCATATTTTTCTGCCCATGTGTACAGATACAAGCTTTTTGACTAGTGAGACGAATACTTACTGGAGTCATGTATTTAAAATCAGCATAAAAACTGAGTTATTATATAAAATATTAGGTGGCGTTGGCCGGTGGTTGAAGAGAAATTGGTGGGAAAAGTTTTGAATAGCATTGTTTTCGGTACGCTAATATGAATATCTTACGCTAGGTTACACTCAATGTCGCGCACATTGGCCACGCACTACGGTGATAGACAGTCAAATGACACTGATAACTGCACGTCGCTATACTCATAGTCACCAGAGATCTCACCAGTACAAGTGTAGAATTGAATACAATTGGCAGAATGGCACACGAATACTAATAAGCAAACATACTGATGCGGCAGAAAAAAGCTATGATTTTTCCACTGTGACATGATTAGGATGTCAAAATATGTGCGCATGCAAATTTTGGCAACGTTAGCGCAATTGGTTTGGGAGATATTGATAATACATTAGTCAGATTCTTGTCTGTGGAGAGTGATATACAAGTGTTTAAATACCATTATACTTTTAAATTGCTGAAAAAATGGAAAACAAATACATATTAATGGGCACTACCTTGTAGACGGTGTATTCTTCATGACCGCTATATTGAATCTCGATTCATTTTTTTCTATGGGAAGGGTAATCGTGTAATATGCCATTCTGGACTAATATTTCATGAGAAATACATTTCTGAAATCAGTTTTGATGTAAATGTGATATTGTGAGAAATAATGGTATGCCAGGCTAGAATGGCGTAATGATGCAATAGCCTGGAAACACCTACTTCACATTGAAATGAAACTTAATAGCGTAAAAATCCATATCGATAAGGCACTATGCTCAGGAAAAATTTGTATGCATTTTGCTTTGTTTTTCGTCGTTATTTCGAGAAGTAAAGTTATTTCCGGGCACCAGTTATTCCCAGGTATCATTCCCCATACTATCATCACATACCATTATCTCTCTGCACAATATTACATTTGCCAGAAAACTGACTTCAGAAACGCATTTCTCATAAAATGTTAGTTAAGAATGGCATATTACACGATCTCCTTACCATTGAAAAAATAATCGAGATTGATTATGATGTACTTCAAGATGGCGGCCATAAAGAATACACCGTCCACAAGGTAGCGCCTTCCACCCAGTACCCATTAATATATATTTGCTTTCCATTTTTTTTTCAGCAATTTTAAGATATAATGGCATTTAGACACTTTTATATCACTCTCCACACACAAGAATCTCACTAATGTATTATCAATATCTCCCAAAACAATTACGCTAAAGTTGCCAAAATTTGCATGCGCACATATTTTGACATCCTAATCATGACGCAGTGGGGAAGAAATCATAGCGTTATTCTGCCGCATCAGTATGTTTGCTTATTAGTATTGGTGTGCCATTCTACGGATTCTACCCAATTCTACACTTGTACTAGTGGGATCTCTGGTGACTATGAGTATAGAAACGTGATGCTATCAGTATCATTTGACTGTCTATCACCGTAGTGCGCGATATTGAGTGTAATCTAGAGCCACATATTCATAAGCAGCGTATCAAAAACAATGCTATGCAAAAAATGTTCCGGTAATTTCTCTTCAACCACTGGCCCATGACACTTAATATTTTACACATAAACTCAGTTTTTATGCTGATTTTAAATATGTATATTTCTTCTAGATCTGAGTATCCACTCGAAATAATGTTACTTGTAAGTGCTATGTCTTCTCTATACTTACCTTCTGTACGTTTTCACTTTCTTTTCAGTTTCATTACGTCCTGTGGGTGGTGTCACTGTCAGAAATTTCGAGTGTAGTCCAACTTTAAAAAAAAAAACATTAAGGTCCAAAACCGATAGAAACCGTACAAAATTGCAATGAGATCCTCCCAATTGAGACTTTAAAACCCCTAAACTGAAATTCCTGGCGGAATGCCTTTGCAAGAAATCGCCTTACCTTCTCCTTGAATTTTAATTAGTGATTTTTTTAAATTTTATTTAAAATTATTATCAAAAGACTTCAGAATTCTTAAGACTGGAAAACCTGAAAACAATGAAGAACTTAATTGACTTAATTTGAAGAAGAGTAGTAATGAAACGAAAGTTTACTGTAAGTATTTTAAAACTTTTTGCTCATTTGCAAGTATAACGTTTCCAATTAAATTTATAGAATTCGAGCTAATAGGTCCCAACGTAATACATGTTTAATGACCTCTATTTTAATGTAGAAATACATACATGTTTTTGCGTGCAAGAAATATGAATATTTATTGTTCCTGAGTATCTGCGATATTTTAGTGATGACTTTAGAATTGAGATCTCTTGAACTGACGTATCCGACAATAACGATTTATTAACAAAAAGTCTTACGACTAAAATAATAATCAGAGGACTCAAAGGAAATACATTTCAAACCATGTCCAATAAATGATAAAACAATAAGCTTATCATCCTCAATAGTTGTTACGTATGATGAGCTAGAGAAAGTTGAAAATCTTTTAGCTTTCCAGAAAAAAATACCAAAAATCATCTTACGTCGCTACACGATATGACCGACGATATAGTAACAGGGGTACTGCACATAAGGGCCAATTTTCTTTCCCTCAACCAATTTTAATGAATTTTTTCACGTAATATCTAGACAATATGAAAGTTGCAATAATCCAAATCCTATGTCCATACCACTTTCGGCTATCATGCAAAGTGCGTCCAAAACTTACCACTTCCGGATTCTAATCAAAATAAATTCTGCTATCTCCACAATGGCTTAAGCTATCAAATTCCAATTTCGTATGAAAAGTACTAATATATCACAGTGTAAACCAAAATACTATATCTTTAACCGGTTTGGTGATAAAAAATAATTGTCTTATGTAAACGTTTAATTTTACTTATAAAAATGCAGCTTTCTCACGAAACTTTGTGTTGTTTAACCATCAGCTACCACTAGTTACAAAACGATACTTCGCTCAATTATCTTCATGCAATGTAGAAAAAACATATACAAAAATGATTTTGTAACTGATGATTAGAAGAAACA
>JAGDQP010031821.1:3317-21704 GCA_022664845.1 Lepisma saccharinum
GCTCTCCTCTCCCAACACGTCTGGTCAGCGTGGGAGCAGTATACCACCTCCTCCCTCCGGGGGAGGCCTCATCCAGTAGTGGATTGAATATGGCTGTGTATTATATATATATATAAAACTAGTACAAAGGAAAGCCGGGAAGGCAATTTAAGGTAAATTTTAGACGAATGAAGGAGAAAAAAGGATTACTTACAGCTTACTAACGCACTAAATCATATATACACACAAAAAAAGTCACTATATTTCGTGTATTCACACTTTTTCAAGTAGAGAGGAAGAGAGTGAAGTTCACGTGTTCACAAAGTACAAATTTGAAGAGACAGTGGCGAC
Source organism: Lepisma saccharinum (assembly GCA_022664845.1). Classification (NCBI taxonomy): domain Eukaryota; kingdom Metazoa; phylum Arthropoda; class Insecta; order Zygentoma; family Lepismatidae; genus Lepisma; species Lepisma saccharinum. The sequence goes on from JAGDQP010031821.1 coordinate 3,648, forward strand.
AGTTTCAACATCCACCTAATCTTAGCAACATCTTGGTCCGTACGAATCCCTCCTTACCAGCACACCAAACCGGCGCACAGACATGCCAGAGACCCAGATGTAAGGTCTGCTCCATTTTCATCACTTCTCCCACAGTCTATCAATACTGTTAATGGTCGGTACACCCTCAATCCCAAGGGTACATGCCACACCCTTAATGTTATATACATCCTAACCTGCAAGTTCTGTGATGCCTTTTATGTGGGGGAAACAAGTTGTGCTCTTAACATTCGAATTAATAGCCATCGTCACTTCTGTACTATCAACTTATCCCTAAAAACATGTACTTTCCCCGACAAATGGAAATCTGCCCTGATTTGTCCTATCCCAAAATCAAATAATAGTAGAGACATTAATGACTTTAGGCCAATTGCAATATTACCAGCTTTTGCAAAAGTATTTGAACAGATCTTATACAAGAGAATTGGTAATCATATTCAACCAGTTATTTCAGCTAAGCAGCATGGCTTTGTTTCTCAGAAATCCACGGTAACAAACTTAGCACTTGTTACGGACTACATAACAAATTCGATGGACGAAGGCAAGCAAGTTGATGTGATTTATATTGACTTTGAGAAAGCATTTGACAGGGTTAATCACAATATATTACTGGAAAAATTAAATCACTATCACTTCTCACCCACTGTGATTGGGCTCCTCTATTCGTACTTAACAAATCGCAAGCAATCAGTTGTCTATAAAGAATACAAATCATATGAATATTCTGCACTCTCAGGAGTTCCTCAAGGTTCGAACCTAGGACCTTTGTTATTCCTCTTATTTGTTAATGACCTTCCTGATTGTGTGTGTGATAATGAAAAATTGTTATTTGCAGATGACTTTAAAATATATACAAAAGTCAACTCTATCGGAGACTGCATAAGACTTCAGCAAAGCTTAGATAATATTGCAAACTGGTGTGCTATTAATCAACTTGGAGTCAACATAAGTAAATGTAAAGTATTATCATTTAATAGAAATAAAACCACTCATCAATTTGATTATTCCATTAATAAAATTGTACTAAACAGACCTACTGTAGTTAAGGATCTTGGTGTCACATTTGACTCGAAATTGACTTTTAACATACATGTAACAAATATAACAAATGAAGCCTTGAAGTTACTAGGATTCGTAATTAGGACGGGAAGAGAATTCAACAACATATCAACATTGGAAAAAATTTACTATGCTTATGTTCGCTCCAAGGTAGAATATGCTTCTTCTATTTGGAATCCATATCAATTGAAACATTGCCAACAATTAGAGAAAATCCAATCAAAATTTCTTAAATTCCTGACCTTTAAAGAAACTCGAATCTATCCTGCTTATGACAGTTACAATGCAGTCATTAAGAACTTCAATATTCAGAGCTTAGAACAAAGGCGCAACATTGCTGATCTGTTATTTCTGCAAAAAATTGTTCAAAATAAGTTAGATTGTATGGATTTAGTTTCGACATTACAGTTTCGTGTCCCATCATCTAAAACTCGCGTTAATAATACTGGTTTCTTCCACTGTAAAAAGGCAAGAACCAATATCTTAATGAGGTCACCAATCTGGAGAATTTGTACTATATATAACCAACTCTGTACAGTTCACAATGATCTGGACGTATGCTATATGTCACCTAAAGAATTTAGAGATACAATTGTCAATAAACTCTGTACAACTACTTTGTAAAGCTTAACACTATAATTAGGCCATTGCCTGTTGTGTTGTCACTAAATAAATAAATAAATAAATCAACAAACCGGATGCCCCAGTTTCCTTGCACACCGAGTCCCACAATACCAATTTTGATCTACCTTTCCTGGTTGCCATAATCCACATTTTACCCCCTACGACCAGCACCTCAACACGCCGTCTGTGGGAGAATGCCTTTATTCACGGTTTGAGCGCGAAAATAAAACCTGGCCTTAACCTTTAATAACTCTAAGCTCCCCTTTTCCTCTGCATTTTCAACACATTTCGACCCACGATCCCACCTTGTACTTACACGCTATCCAGATATTATTATTTCAAGTTCGGGATATCTACGCGCTACAGCAGTCAATTGTTCTCCAGTTTTGATGTTTTGTCCGCTACGTGTCGCCACTGTCTCTTCAAACTTGTACTTTGTAAACACGTGAACTTCGCTGTATTCCTCCCTACTTGAAAAAGTGTGAATACAGGAAATATAGTGACTTTTTTGTGTGTACATGTGAATATGTGTGCTCTAGTGCGTTAGTAAGCTGTAAGTAATCCTTTTTTCTCCTTAATTTGTCTAAAATTTACCTTATATATATATATTGGCATATTATTGTAAATTTTTGGCGCCATGCTACTAGAATGGCACTTTGCTAGTTCTTTATTTGTTCTTGTGTATTCCAAATTTAGTTGTGTTTTACTTCTAGTGTCATTGATGTGTTGTACTTTTTTCCATTCATTTTCATTTCTTTTAAAATACATTAGAACAGTTTTTATATACAATTTATGTAGATAAAATACAGAGAATTCTTTATACAAATTTTCTACTCTTGTTTCATACTTTTTGTTTGTACATATTCGTAACATATTATTTTGTTGAACAATTAATGGTTCTAAATGCGTCTCGTTAGCCGCCCCCAGCTTGTTATCCCGTATTGGAGTAAGCTTTGTACCAGTGCATGATACACTATGCGTAGTGTCTTAATGTTCAGTATATTTCTAAGTTGTACAAATTTATAAGATAGTTTCCGTAATAGTTTTATGTGTAGATTCCATCTCAAGTGTTGATCAATGATTATTCCTAAATAACTAATTTGTTTTTCTCGTACAAGACTCTCACAATTACAATTTTTGATCTTATCACATTTATGCAGTTTTATTTCCATATTGCTTACAGGTTGTCCAGTTATTGTTGGAGAAAATGTTATATACTTTGTTTTGCCAGCGTTTAATACTAGTACATTTACGTTTAGCCAATTGCTTACTTTCTCAAACTCTATTTCAGTTTTATGGTAAGTTTCATCGCACGTTGTACCACTAATTGTTAATGATAACTGTATATGACCATCTAGTTTTAAGTTACATAGTTCACTTATATATATTAAAAATAGCACAGGACCTAAAACTATCCCTTGCGGGATTCCATCTTTGATACAAGAATAATTGCTTATATTATTACCTATTCGTACAGCTTGTTTTATATCGGTTAGGTAGCTTTTGAACCAGGATAATGCCAGACCTCTCACTCCACTGTGTTCCATTTTACTTAATAGTATATCTATCATGAGATATGGTGTCGAAAGCTTTAGTTAGGTCAAGGAACACAGTTATTACTTTACGATTTTTGTCAATCTCTTTACATAGGGTTTCTGTAACTTTTTATGTTGCATCTGAAGTACTTTTCCAGCTCTAAAACCAAACTGATTTTCTGAGAGAAAATAGTTTTGTTCTAAGAAGGTTACAAGTATTTTTTTAATTCATTTTTCTAGTAGTTTCGAACAATTGCTTAATAATGATCACTTTTTGTTCCTTTTTTATGGTTAGGTTTTATTATAGCGGTTTTCACGAGATATCTTGAATAGCATGTTAACGTGGTTTGCAAATAAATTTTGTAAGAATAAATGTAATACAGTATTTTAAAACCTGCGGTATAGGTATAATGCAGTATATCTGAAAATTTCCGCAATGCAGATTTTCATAATGTTTTTGTTAAGATAGCATTTCGAAACGCCTAATTTCTATGTATTTTATTGATTGATTGTTTAGGATGAAAGCTTAGTAGCTGTTAGTTGTTGGTGGTCAGATAATTTGTTTTTGATTACTTATGCGCGAGAAACTTTGTAGCTTGATTGCGAGTAGCTCACTTTCCAGTCTTTATGGAGTTTCACATTATGAACATCTTCTTGAGAGTTTTTCTGTACAGTCACTTTAGGAACAGTCTGTATATTAAACTGACATAATTCAGTGTTTTTTTTTTTAAATATTAGTCTTTCGATTTTGTTGTACCTGATATATAGTGAGAGGAATCTTTCCTGTACTATCGTGCTGGTATTTTCAGTTTTTATCAGGTAGCGTTGTGCCTTTTAAAGTTTCAGGAGGTCTATTCACTTCCTGTATGAAGAGGTTTGAAATTTCAGGAAATAGTGCTTGAAGACAAAGAAAGTGGATTTGGGAAGTCAGAAGTCAGTAGCGATTTTTCTAGGAAATTATTGTTGCAGTTAAAAGTTTAACTATTAATTTTAAGCGTTCAAGTACAAATTCTGAAAGATGATGATAGAAACAATATGGTACAACTTCCCAGCAACCATAAGGCTTCTGTTTTACATGCTATTTTTCATAATTATAATAGAGCGGCTCACTAAAAGATTAATTACAGCTTTTATTTTGGAAGTAATTAAATATTAAATATAATGTGAATGCCGTTGGCTTGTAGATCATGTGTTCTAAAGCAATAGATTTTAAGTTTCTAATTACAAAGAGAGTTAAGAAGTTTTTTGCGGTGATCTAACACGTGAAGAAAACTTTCTTTTTGTCCACAGGTACAATTAAGGGGCTGTATGAAACCGTGGTAACATTTTCTTTTTTTTCTCTCTCTCTCTCAGCATATGTTTGCAAACAGAGATTACGTCTTCAATCGCCGTTTCTTGGTTAATCAGAAGAAGAAAGTGATAGCCATAGTTAATGAGGGCGTCGAGCATCCGAATGTGCCAGAGAAAGCAGGAAATCATCGAGTGAAGGATTACTGGTCCTACATGATCGTGAAGCCATTCACAGAATTTAATCAGGTAAGAATTTCATTACATTTGTTAGGATAAGCTGCAAAATCCCTAAACCAAATTAATTGAATAAAATGTTTCTAACATTGTATCAAATGTGCTCATTTTGAGACACTGGTGTCAGATTTCACGGGTACAAGGGATCGAAATGCTAATGAAATGCGAGAGGAGTTTGAAAAGGGATGTTCATACATGCACCCTCATCACTCAGAAGCAAGCTATTTTGATGATTGCTGTTCCTCGGGAGTCGAAGTAGTACTTAACCTTGTCGTCTGAAGATGCGAGCTCTGCTGTTATCTCGATGGATTCTAATCCTCAGTTGTGTTCTAGGAAGAGTTTAAACGATACCTAGTTCGCTGATTCGTCTTGGTACATAACATTTCTGGTGTTGGGCCTAGTTCCTAATTTTCGTCGCGATGTGTCATAACAATACCTGACTATGCCACCGGCCAACAAACCATGACCCTGCAATTATATTCCCAGTCAGGCATTCGAGAGTGGAATTGACATACGTAATAAATTACGATCCTACTTGACATGTTTCGATCTCCATAGTTAATATTATTTTCTAGTTTCCTCGTATTGATGTCTTTACATCCTGCAGGTAATTCTCTGCCTTACCAATTCACTGTTTCATGTAATCACCTTGACCAGTGGCGTATCGTTTAAATGATACTAAATGTTCATATTATTACTGTTTTATCCAGGGTGTATTGACAATAGTATTTATTTGTAGATTATTTAATTTACATATTATAGAGCTGAATTGTAAGTCTCTGGTTAAACTCTTTGTAGTAAAAGACAGTTAGCGGCCAGGGTTTTATTCTGGCATTAGTCTAGTGAATTTGGTGGCGGCATCCGTTGTAATTGAGCTCCTGTAAGGTCGAAATGAGCGTGAACGGCACAACTTGGTTCGATAGCAACGGCTGACCATCTTGATGGGAATTATTTTTCTCTTCTTTCTCACAAGCAAACATATGGATGGAGCAGAAAATAATTTAATTGAATTTCTTTCTTCCTTTTGATTTACATGTTTTGTTTTTTTTGTTTTGTTTTTTTATATACATATTAAGTGGCTCACATAAGCTGATGCTTGTGTGAGAGCCAGCAGCTCAAGTCATTTCTTGTTTATTATTATTACCTTGTTATTTTATATATTTTCTTTTTTTCGTGATCAAATATAGTGCAATGTAAAACCAGCTCCTATTCACAAAATAAATACATACTACGACACTATAATACTACAATGCTACAAGATCATTTGTATATAACAATAAGTTTAATCTAAGATAGCTTCTACTTCTTCATTTGATATATTTTTTTACCCATTTTGACATTAGTTTATTTAAACCTGTTTAAATTTTTCTCTGTTTTTATATATATTGACATATTATTGTAAATTTTTGACGCCATGCTACTAGAATGGCATTTTGCTATTTCTTTATTTGTTCTAGGAATTATATATTTTTATTTTTCCGTCGTGATTAGAATGTTAAAGAATGTGCGCATTCAAATTTTTGCCACTCGAGCACAATTGGTTTGGGAGAAATCGATTATATAAAAGTCGGATTCTTGATGTTCTTCATGGCCGCCATTTTGAGTCTCGATTATTCGGGAGGTCGTGGGTTCGATCCCAGCGGCCGACCATTATGACTGAAGCTTTTGAGGGTTCGTCCTCAGTCATGCCAGACAAATGCCGGGATGGCACCTTCAACATAGGCCCTGACCGACACCTTCCTGAATTCTTTCCCCTTCCCTATCCCGGCCTGACTCTTAGGTGCCTAAAGACCATAAATAAAAAGTTCAAATTCAAATTGAAGTCTTGATTAATTTTCTTAAATGAGAAGGGGGTTGTGTAACATGCCATTCTGGGCTAGAATTTTACGGGAAATATGCGACAGTAATATATGCAATAGCCTGAAAACACCCATTTCGTTTTGAAATGAAGGAAATTAAAAACCCAAATGAATACAAATTCATATCGATACCCACGAACAATTTATATGTATTTGGGTTTCATTTCCTTCGTCATTTCGAAATGGAACGGGTGTTTTCAGGTTATTGGATCATTATCTCTTACGGCAAAACTGATTTCAGAAACGTATTTCCTTTAAAATTCTAGCTCAAAGATTTCGGCTTGTATCATCTTCAGTAGAGTAAAATGAAAGTATCGCTGAATATACGAATTGATAACTGGTAGAGACAGGAACCAAGATGGCGGACGTCCACATGAAAAACATTCTGCGCGTGATCAGGTACTGTTGGGAGGTGAGTTTTGGTAAGGGTTTATTGTGTTGAAATTCGAGCTTGGTATTATAAAAAAGTGCGATTTAGTATAGAAAACACAAGGAAAAGTGAGTAGATTGCAGAGTCAATCAGAAAAAGTTGGAGTTTGTATAGGAAACGTAATCTAGAAAAACTTGAATATATGAAAAAATATTGAAAAGAAACGAAATAATGGCTGGATATTTTATTCAGCCTGTTTTAAAATTACACCGCAAACTTCTGGAGGTGATTCCTCATATCAAAACAACACTAAGGTTTCTCAACAGATTTTCAAAACTTGTATAATTTCGAGTTACAGGCTCCCGAAAGCGTGGGAAAATTAACTTTAAAGTTTCATATTTCTAACACCACGAAAAGTAGAACTGATGCGGCATGGTATCGTCAAAGACTTGAACTGAGCACTATTCAAAGATTCATATTTAAAAATTCCGCAGTGGGTGCGCAAGGTATTCCCAGAAATTCTCTGAAGTGAAGATGGGTCCAAATGAGCATAAATGGAACAATTTTCCACCAGGAAACAATAATTCGTTGCCCTAAGTCGATATCTCAAGTAGATTCCATACACGGAACGATTTTCTAGGGGGAAATAAAATGTGTGGTTGCATAACATTTCATCGAACGTTTTATTTATTTGTTGTCAAAGAGATTAAATATCATTGCCCAATTGGATTCTGGGGATGACGTATGTCATCTTTACTCACACGGGAAGCCTTTTAATTCATGATCATTTCGACCGACCTCTGCTTCAGAAATATTCTGGAATCCCCTACTTTCTTTGGGAAATAGCGTGCGCCCCTACTGCAGAATTTTGAAATATTCATTTTCAAATAGAGCAGGATTACGGTCTTTGACGGTACAATGCCGCGTCAGTTTTACTGTTCGTGGTCTTAGAAATATCAAGCTTTGAAGTTCATTTTCCTACGTTTGTGCAGCCTGTAGCTCCGAAATTAGGCACATTTGGAAAATTTGTCAGGGGATCTTTCGTCTTGTTTTGATGTGAAGAAACACATCTAGAAGTGAATTTTAATTTTTATTTATGGCCGTTAGGCATCTAAGGCTCAGGTCGGGATAGGGGAGAGGAAAGAATTTGAGAAGGTGTCGGCCAGGGCCTATGTTGAAGGTATTTTCGTGGTGTGACCGAGAAAAAAAACCCTGGAAAAATCTCAGTCAGGATGGTCAGCCGCTGGGATCGAACCTAGGACCTCCCGAATGCTACACCAACACTCTGCCACTGAGCTACAGCGGAAACACCTCTAGAAGTTTGTGGGTGTAATTTTAAAACATATAAAAATATTTAAAAGGTAGAAAAAAGATACTTATATACCAGAATTCAAGGGTTAACAAAGACAATAAAAATACTGTAACTTTTGCTAAAGTCTTGTTCACATAATAGAAGAAGAGACAGACACAGAGTACTGATGCTGAAAGCGGCCATGTTGCCAGCTCTGGTTATAAAAAGTGATCTTACCACTAGATCACGGGAGTTCGGTGAAATTGTATGTGTAGACACAGGGAATCACGATAACAGGATAGATTGATTAGATTTGAAGGGGTATTCCTTCATACTATAAGAATAATATATACAAAGAAAGGGCCTTTCGGTTGGCATTATCGTGACTTACAATAAGTGTTATATGTATATCAAACGATAGCATTTGATGAGAGCAGTCGATAGATGCAATTATTGCTGTCCCTTTGGGGGCTTGGAGAAAACAAAATGTCCCACGCTGAGAGACATATCTAATGGCTGTCCATAATATAAGCACCACGTGTCATAGAATTTATAAATTATTAAGAAATTGAAGAAGTCTTAACTGGACACGTTGATAAAAACTGCATTGACAATAATAATTCACAGTCATATTCAATCCACTACTGGATGAGGTCTCTTCCGGAGGGAGGAGTTTATCTGCTCCCACGCTGACCAAACGTGTTGGGAGAGGAGAGCCGAAGCTCTCAATTGTGATCGCCACTGTCTTATTCACAGCAGCTCCCCAATCGCATCACGATGCTGGATGGGCATCGTTCCAGACCATCTCGTTTTGAAAAAAAATCCCTTGGCAGAGCAAGGAATCGAACCTGGGACCCCACGATCAGCAGTCAGCGACGGTAATCACAAGACCAGCGGTACAGTGACAATATTTTCACGTAATCCAACTAATCTTTATCAGAGAAGTTGAAAGACAAAAATAAAAGTTTTCTGGGATGACCTGAGATTTCGTGTATTGCTCTCCTGAAGTCGGTTTACTCTAGTTTGGAACGTATTATTGAGGCGGTATATTTGCATATCTAAATGTTTTATAATGACGTCAGATTCACATTCTTTAGTGAAGCGGATTTTGGTATGAATGTTTGATGTATCTGTAATATGTGATTTACTTGAGTGAAGGGTGATTGAGTATTCAGTTTCAAAATGATGCATGGCTATATGATCCACCAAAATCAGCGAAAGGGAGCTACCCATAGGTAAAGCTTCTCTTTACTTGGAAAATTAATCTTCAAATGGGAATACGTTGTTCTGCCGGCAAAACTGAAGTAAATTAATTATCTCAAGTGTTTCTTCTTTTTTTATAAGAATAATTCTGTGCATTGGCAGTGGTCGGCAGGTAATTTTAGGTGGGGTCCGGACACTTCTGAAAATTTTGATCGAGGTACAAAAAAAAAAAAAACTCGTATTCCTTACTAATTTTTTATTTTAATTTTCACTCACAATAATTATGCCTATATGTGTATAATTGTATTAAAAATCAGCCGGTGACCGAAGCATTAAAGTAGACGCAAGTTCCTGCAAGGATGTACAACACCCTTCGGTTGAAGACTTCGTTGTAGCTTTTCTCGACTTCAGAACATCTCTGGCAGCATAACCAAGGCCCCAAATATCAAATTCTCTTCCTTAGTCAAGTCCATTTTGCATAGAGGAGTCAGAGGTACTTCTGGTTTCACAAGTCATCTCAAGGGGGTTATGACGGGGGAAGTGAAAGCGGTTATTCAAGAAAGGAGCCAGTGGAGCACTGGACTGAAACCCATGTAAGGAAGGTTCCAATCTGTTGCCAATTACGGAAAAAAAGTTAGGTTTGGTTCCATTTGTATCCTTGTACATCAGTGGTTTTCAGCCGCCGTACAGTGAAATAGATATTTAATATGGCAGGACAAAAGGCGTAATTTTTTATATTTCAAAACAGTATAGAAAGTGTTAAACATGATCCTAAATTATTGTGTACCTACGGCTCTCAACCAGTTTTAGGAATCATCTAACAGGGTCTATGTAAGAGCAAGTAGATGTCGCTTGTTTACAGCGACCGTATTTTTGTCGTTAGCATCGGTCTGCAGTTACATTAGAAGCTACGACCTTTGTACACGTAGTTTATCATCGATCGAATAAAGTTCTTGGCGAATCATACTATAATTGAAGAGAACGTCAAACGTTCTAAATGACATTTTTTTTTTTAAGAACACTTTTGTCGTCAAGCATGTTCGATGTGCCCCCCCGTATGTCCTCATTCTTGTTTCAAATGCCAAATCAATCAGGAAGAGGTAAAAACAATCACCACCTAGTCTAAGAACTAAGCCATGCTGCTATCTGATGTTCCAAGTACCAAACTGATGAAATAATCTACAAGTTCTTAGTCAGTGGTCATTGTTTGTTAAGCGGCGATAGAGATTTCGCCATCATAGGGAAACGCAGAAAGGTAACTTTTTTTTTCCCCAAGACTTCCTCAAGATGGTTGAGTCAGCTAAACTTGTTAATCGAATTCATGTAATTCCAATGACTTCCAGGGACTTCTTTGATTTTAAGGAAGCTGATACTCTGTTTGACATTGAAGAAATGCAACATTTCCAAATGCACAATGATTAAAGTGTGTCATATGCATCCATCACAAGTAGCTATTAAACTGCTTGCTTACAATGAAAGAGAACATTAGAAGTTATTCCATGTTCTCAAAAGAGGAAAATCTGCGGCTGACGTATAACAAGATTTACTACACCTGGCATATCAGCTCCGTTTGCCTGTCGACCATGTTGCCTTTTTGTCCTGAGCGTCACAGAGAGTTAGCTCAACGATTCCATGAAACAAGACAGTGGGAGTGGCTAGTGTATGTTTTGTCTACTAATGTACGTATTGATGGAGGAAGGATTCAATAAAAACTTAATATTGCTGTAGCTCTGACCTTCTATAATTATAAATACAATGTTGTGCGTCAACAGGCATAGCAATTCAAACAGTGGACTGCTGAAAGCAGAGATTACTTACAAGGAACACCCTTGACCTCGAACTCTCCGACCGCACGAAAACATGCTTAGAATATAAATCGTTCATCACAAAAACAGTGGTCTGAGTCATTTCCATGCAAAACGTTGCATTCTACCACAAGAGACATCTGAATAGAGAGAAACTTGAATTACGCAATGAAACAGAATAATTTTCCGGACTCTATGCAACTAAGAGAGATAGAGGTTTCCTGTTTGCACCACCGGAAAGAGGATGTTTATATGAGTAAGGGCAGGTGGAGATATCGCTTAGCTCGTATCCTGTCTGTTAGAAGAAATTTTTCTTGATTATTTTGCAATTCATTGTGGCGGTGTAAAGATGGATGTGACTCGCGAGCATTTTCGTGCCCTGATTTTTTATGATTATAAGTGCTGTCTAAGTCAATAATAATGCCTGGAAAGGCTTCAGGGAGCATTTCCAGACTCCGCTCCTTCACGTACCACAGTGTACGATTGACTTGCCGAGTTTCAAAGGGCGCCCGGCAACGGTAGTGACTGAAGAAAATGTGTTGCGCGTGGAAGTTCTAGGTATGTCCGTGAACCAGAAATTTTGAAAATAATAATTTGCACTAAATATTCATTCGCACCAAATATCGATATTTTAACTGCACTAAACAAAATAATAGTTTTGTTCTGCCAGATTACGTATCCGAACCACTGTGCGCCGGTGCACAGAATCATTGTACCGGTCGTCGTGAAGTTAATCCGTTTTATTATTTAACATTTATATTGTAGGTTTCGACAGTTCAAAATTGAGTTTAAAGTTTACATTTGTGACAGTACCTCCATTATGATAATGTGGGATATAATGGATAATCGATTTTGATTTAATTTTAATTTTTTATGAAGTTATTATACTTAAGATATTATATTTGAATTCTTAATGCAATTACATATATGGAGTTAATAAAATAATGATCTCACTAAAGTAAGTCATCTGTGGAAAGACTGAAAATATGCTCGCTAGATGGCAGCTCGTGAAACGTCTGAATTTTGAACTGACCGATTATTGTATATATTTATATTATTTTATAATTAAAACAATCTACTATTTAAATTGATATTAATGACAAATTTTTACGTAATTAAGTTACATATTGTTAAAGTTATTAACAATTTTATAAAATTAATCACGGTTGAATTTGGTACAAAGTTGTATATAGGCTTTTGCCAAGCTTCTTGTTGTAGAATGTGTTTATATGTACAAAGGTACTGCTATATGCAGACCTGAAAATAAAATTAGTTCCCTTATCTTCCTCAGTATTTTATTTATTTTACCTATAAATCACCTGCTGGACATTCCCATGAGTATTTGTAGCACGCCCGATACCTACGCTGGATAGAACTGGGGCACGGTACTCCGGTCTGCAGGTTCGACTGTCCCTTTCACGCACCTTTCCTCCATCGATGTCAAAGGACCCAAGACTAAAATCACCAGTTAGTGGAAGTTCTAGATGCAGTGATATTCAAAATGAAGAGCCCTGCTTAACATTTCCCTTCCAAAACAACTTGAATCTAAAGGAATGTTGACATCTTTTGACCGTGAAATAAGCCATTAACTTACTGGTATCTTCCCTGTCCTTGAAAGTTTTTCTTTATAGGTTGCCAGCAGTCCGTGAGTATCAAAAGGTTGAAAAATACTGCTTTACACAACTGACAACATCCGTGACGCTTGCGTAATTAGGTTGCTTTTTCCACTTATTGTTGTTATATATTTTCGAGCATTCGTTGAAACTTAAATAGCTGTCTCAGTAACGCGAGCGTTCTTTGTCTGTTGCGCAGAACTACAAGGGAAATAGAAAAGAATTTGGAGTTGGAGTGCACATAAATAATTTACACTTTGCATCACATATTCGACATATATAGGAGGGAGGGTCATGGAGACTATATTTTTCTCTCGCGAACAAGGGACAACACGAAAAATCTAAGAATACGATTGGAAGTTTATGGCATGTACTAGAGAGTGGTGCCACCACTGGCTGTTCTGGAAATCTTAAATGAAAACTATGAAATCCTAAGCTTGCAGTATTATTCTTACTTCGGCGTAAACTAACATATAGTCAACAAACATTTACATGCCTCAAGTATTTCTGTGATATTTGAATCATCAATTAAACTTGACAATAGGAAGATTCTTGTACAGGTTATTGGACAAAATAAAGGAAACACTTGTTAGAAGTGGGACATTAACTGTCCTTCATAACACTGAGCACTACGTAAATCAACCGTCTCTTGGTTGTTGCAAGTAGGATGGACTGTGCGCTAATAGTAGAGTGAGGCAGTGTGGTTGTGGGCGTGGTGCAGGTGTGGTGAATGACCAGTATATCCGACTTAACTGAATTTCAATTGTGGGTGTCCATCTGTGAGCAAAACAGCGACATTACGCGGTGTAACACAAGACACTGTCTCTAAAGTCATGACCGCATACACAGTGGACGGTAAAACAGGGTCGGCGAAGCACTATAGTGGCCAAAAGACGAAGCTGCAGGACAAGGACCACCGGGCCTTGAAGCGGATTGTGACGTCGCAGAAGGAAACAACGGCCGAGAAAGTGACTACAGAATTTAATGTCACCTAAACACTCCCAATGTCATCCAAAATATTGAGGCGGGAACTGCATAAAATGGGTATCCTTGGGAACTTTGCTATTTGAAAGCCCCTAATAACAGACAAGAATGCTCAAAGACGACATGCATGGTGCAGTGCCCACAAAAACTTGACGTCGAAGGGCTGGCAACATGTTGTGTGGTCGGACGAATCACCCTTTATCCTCTTCCCCCAACTCTGGACGTGTGCTTGTCTGGCGAACACCCTGTGAGGAATACAATGTAGACTGTCTCCGCCCGATTGTCAAACATGGAGGCATCTCTGTTATGGTCTGGGGCGCTATATCATGGTATTCGGCAGTCCCCCCTTGTCACATTACTCTGTTCGGTCACAGCAGAAGTGTATAGAAAACTCTTGAGTAACCAGATCCACCCAATGATGCAAACTTATTTCCAGACGGGAATACTATATTCCAGGATGATAATGCCCTTATTCTCACCGCTGGTCCTGTTCAAGAGTGGTTTCACAAGCATGCTGATGAGGTTCAACATCTTCCCTGGCCCGCGCAGTCCCCAGACCTGAATATTATCGAACCAGCGTTTGGCGTCGATTTCCACCTCCTTCCTCTCTACCTGAGCTGGAGGCTGTGCTGCATGACGAATGGCTCCACTCACCACCATTCAGGACTTGTATCAGTGTATTCTGTTCAGAATTCAAGCTGTATTCTATTGTATCAACTTCTATAGTATGTCTTTCGCTATATACATATTTAAGAAGGCCAGAAATAGGTATTTATATTTTTCACATACCTCATGTTTGTCGATCCTAACGGATAAGTTGTGCATTTTTTTTTCTTTTTTACTTTTCGCGCATTTGTTCTGGTTGGATTTTTTTCTGAACATAACAAAACAGCAACGGAGAAATACTGTTTCATTCAATTGAGTATTTCAAGGCTACCAGTGGGTGCAACATATTCAAATTGCAAGGATATTGCAAATTTTACGAGGCTTTCGAAAACGTTGCGTAAAATAGAAACAAATTTTCTACGGTAATAAATATGTACTTAAAATTGTCAAAGTGATTTTTCAAAACGGCACCTATAGCCCTCAATATCTGTGGTGTGCCGGAGGGATTTTTTAAAATAAGCCTCGTTAGAAAGGCTAGTAAGGGTAGTTGTACCAGAGGAGACGTAATCTACCATATCGCCTTATTTCTACCTTTGCGAACACTTTGAATATTTGTAACATTTGAGGACTGAAAATATTATAAATATGTCTGTATTTACAGTAATTATAAACTTGGTGCTCGATATTGATGAGCAAATATGGAAAGAATAAAAATAGGAGTACTTTATACAGGTCCATCGATTCATTGAAGTGTGAGATGGTGGACTCCACATCTCCATTTTTGCTGGTTGATTTTGTGTAGACTGTCAAAAAGAAAGTAAAAAGTAAAAACACGTTTCTTTGAAACTCACAATTATAGGAGATCGTAACAAAAGAGACGAATGCCAAATTATTTGTTTTCTACCATTGGGACACACTTAACGAACTTTCAGCTGTTTATTTATTATAGAAACTTTAGAAATTTCTACCGTTAAAAATCTCTTTCCCCTTTAGACTATATTGCGGCTTAGTACATTCTAATTTTGTTATTTACTATGCTAAATGTAATTGCTAATGACTTATCTGTAACGTTGCAGAGGAACTGTGACTGCTAGCGTTATGCATATAATATTGAGACAGTTACTCTGACTCTTGCTTCGTTTGGCCAGAATTACTCGACCACATAGCTTAAACATAAACCCAGTTATGTTTCTACTAGAGGTCGTACAACCATAGCGGTAGTAGTAGTACTAGTAGTAGTAGTAGAAGTATAATTGTAGGAGAACGACAACCACCACTTGATACTGGTAGTGGTAAAATATGTCTGTTACTAAAGTTTCAAAAGTATAGTAGAGTCAGTTTAATTTGTGTGTTACTGATGGTGGATTTATTCATTTTTGTTTCGTTTCAGCCTGGAATAGAGTTCGTATTAACTTATTTTGACAATCCAGGAATGTCACTTCCTTCGTCTGTTTCTGGTTGGGTTGCCATGAGTGGTAAGTAGATAAAGATTTTAAAACCCAATTATAGCAAACATAAGTTTTATTACCTTGCTCAGCTTTTGTTGTATTTCTGAAGATTGTAGGGCTGCGGAGTCACTACACAGAAACTTCAACTCTGACTCCTTAACTTGTATCATCAACGTCGACCGCTGTGTTTCTAATTCGAAATATATGTACACTACTACACACATGTTCTACTGCACACTTTTTGTATTTTCTTTGCTATATTCCAGTGGTTTGATTAAAATGGGACACCCTGTATATATTTCTCATATTGATAACACAACGTACAAAGCATTTCATCAGTGTGAAGCAGAATCATCAGGCGGTTTTAGCAACATGTAAATAATCAACGTACGATTATTATAATGTCAATAATGGACGCTGCAGGGCACAGTTGTAATAATGTAAATTAAAATACATCCTCAGATGAAAAGAAAAGAATAGATTTAATCGATTCTGTATGTTTGAAATTGAAAATATATAAACTTACCTCCAACTTGGCACTTCACCGAATTTCACAACAATATGGCGATTGCAAACACTACAAGTTTCGCCAACTTAGATATTGGATTTATCAGGTGAGAAGGTAGGGGAAAAGACTGCGGGGATAAATGAAGTAATCCAACAAGTTGGCATTTGTCAGTGTTCGATTTATGGGGGATTGGATGTTCCGATTTCTCCCTTTATGCTTTTTTTTTTTTTTTTTTTTTTTTTTTTTTTTGTCATTTACAGATTATGATTATAGGATAGGAATGCTATCTTCAAAAAATCTAGCATTCTGATTTAAATGTAATTGTTTTTATTTGGCCATAAATCTGAAAATTCAATGAAAATATACTTTTGTTATTCTAATAATAAAAAAGTACAAAGTATTCAAATTTATCTTAGTTATATAATTTTACTAGACAACATTGAAAGATATTGTATCTTGAATTCGAAGTAAATATTATGTATCTACAGTAATTAGAAATACAGTAATATAAGACGGTTTGTTATGCAGAGAAGACAAACTAAATATATATAGTAACAAGTCTGGTAATAGACTACTACATATTACTACACAGAATCATATCAAATCACTTTGCTGGCTTTAAGATTTCGCCGAGGAGAATGCCAATTTCTTTAATGTCTCTTTTCGAAAGTTAGGGATTTGTTTGCGGTGATAATCGACCACTTGCAATAAAAACTGTTTCTGTGTTCCATCATTGGTAACACTAGCAGAGAAATCTTGGATTAGTTTCACAGCCCGTTCCGATAGATCATTTACCACTTTGACATGCCGCATATATGTCTCAGCTTCTTGATAATCTGGATCATTATCCCATTCACTAACAGGTTTTCCTAGCCAGTCGGCGCGAATTCCCATGCTGTGAAACAAGAACCAGGATTTAGGCCCAATAAGCGATGATAGTTTCGTACTTTGGCTAAGAATAGGAAAAATTGGCTGCCCCCTTTCAAATTCTTTTGGCCGAGGAATTCGGAGCAATCTTCGAGCAATCTGTAGCCGTTCTGAAGAGGAAGGTCTGTTCGAAAATACCAGGTGCGTAAATATGAAACCGGAATTTATGCACAGAAAAGACAGTGATTGGATGACAATGCTAAGAACTATTTTATTCGAAGTATTGGCCATCGCTGGCGATACATTTCTGCCATCGTTCGGGCGATGTGTGGATGCAAGACCAAAAAAACTGCGTCTTGTGCTGCAGACCAGTCATCAAGCCATTTTCGTAAGATGTGAAGCGCTGGTCATCAAGTGTGTGTCCCATGGATGCAAATAAGTGAAAATCGGAAGTCGCCAAGTCTGGTGAGTAAACCGCATGCGGAAGGATTTCCCAGCCAAACGTCGCAATCGTTTCCTTGACGGTTTTGCTGTGTGGGAGGGTGCATTATCGTGAAGCACAATCACTTTATGTTGTCTTTGGTCATATTATGGTCGTTTTTCACGCAAAGCTTGATGCAAATTGATCATTTATTGTCGGTAACGTTGGGTATTAACGGTTTCGCCAGGTTTCAGCAGTTCATAATAGATCACTCCCTTCTGATCCCACCAAATCGCTATGG
>JAGDQP010031822.1:0-21704 GCA_022664845.1 Lepisma saccharinum
ATTAAGGCCATCAGCTTTCCTGCTGACAAAACTACTTTTGCCTGTTGTGATGTCGGGGAATCATCACGTTTTCACTGCTTTGACTCTGGCGCGTAGTAGAGAACTAAGTTATGTCTTAAATCTCCAATCACCCCACCAAATCAGTCATATCTCTCTGAAAACACTCCAAGAACTCGCGCATAAATCTGATATGTCCAACGTTTGCAATTTCGGACACCTTCAACCAATGATCTTGGTAAAATAATATCGAGTACTTTCTTGATTTCTTTAATTGTTGCTGTTTATCGGCCGTAAACCACACGCGTAATCTTTACAGCTTATTCTACCATATTCAAATTCGGTAGATTGTATACGAAGGTACAATTTTACTCAACATTTTTTAACTAAAAGAATTATGTCGGCGTTTAACCATTTTTAACAAATACCTTAATCAGAACGCGATATTCGAAGTTATGTATTTAAAAATATGCAACACCAACTAGCTTTGTTTACGTAGCTACACACACAAAACAAAAAATGAGGGATAAACCCAAATTATGTAATTATTTTAATAAAGGGTATTTGCATTAGGGCAAAAATTTAGATCTACTGCTTCCATCTTCGTGTCACACCGTAAACTTTTCAAATGATCCTGTGAAGTATGTTGCAGCCGCATTTAGGCAATCGGATAAAACGAAGAATGTCGGAAGCTCGACCAGTGAAGACAAATATTTTTTATTTCTTTATGCTGTTTGTGTTATGCTCTATTTCTTCATGCTTTTTATTTCATGCTGTTTGTATTCACAGGTAAATACAGTTCAAAGTGCTTTGTTGATTAGCCCTCTACTCAGTAGTATTCTAATTAGACGTATATATTTGAGTAGGAAAAGTTATTACTTTGACATTGTAACTTACTAGCTTTCAAATGTAATCAACCTTGAATTGATTATTTAACGCTATATAATATTTTGTAAATATTTTGTACTTTTACATAAAATTAAGTATTAATAAATGTTTCGAATTAAAAACTCCGTGGTTATGTTATTTCAAGTCGAATCTAAATACCTTTGTCTGTTTAGTAAAGCTATGTATATTTCCCTCTTCAGTTTAAAGTTGGAATCTTAAAAATTTAAAAATTCAATAATTTAAATGCAATCTATGTTGTTTTTGTTTATATATCCGTAGTCTATATGAAGGTTCTTGTATATATGTGCGAATTCCCAAAAGTTCATGTATTATATAATTCATACGTGGATTATGTTACTTTGAAACATATGGATACAATATCATTATGTTTATTATGAGATCAGAATGGTGCTAAGATGATATGGATTTCTGGAAGACAAGCATATGTAGTGTTGTCTGTCTCAAAACAATATGCATGTTATTGTTCATTTAGAATTGAAAATGCCGTACAGTACAATGAAATACCAGCACACTGAATTACAATACTTTTCAGAACAATAACTCTGCTTTGAAAAGTTTATAATGGAGAAATGTAAATTGTTTTAAAATCCATTATAAAAAACAAATGTTTTTTTTTCATTGAAATTCTTATATGTGAAAACTGCAAGGAAACTGAACATGTGGTCTTTTATTAGTCTTCTTGTTGGATTGTGCGCTTTTGTTTCCAGTACATGTAAGTACCTAGGAGAACGCGATCCGCCACAAAATTTGGTGGATTACTTTATCAAAAAACAACTAAACTAATGGAGCAAAGCCTTTAGTTTTATAAGTAAAATATAAACTACAAAATTAATGAAATTTGAATGCTTTAACCAGTTTCCTCTAAAGCGAATAACTATTACATGCACATCGACTTCATCAGGATCAACATCACCTGTTTGTTAATAGATTCCGTTTGCTTCATATGCTCCAAATGTTTCTGGCAGTCTGGGTGTGGAACCCAAATCCTTGACAAAACCTTGGAGTTTTTTTTTAAACGGGAATTGTAGCCAAAAGTGCTCTCTGCATTTAATTGAACTAATCACTTAATATACTTCCATAAGTTGCTTTTTATTGCGTGCTGGTAGGTCTTACTGAGAATCAATGTAAAGCTTAACATATTGGCACTTGACTTTTCTGAGAAATATTGTCGTCCTTCGCTAGTATTCAAATTACCATAGATTTGTTCCATTAAATGTAAAACTAAATATAGTTGATTTCAAAATAGAATCATCTTAGTGTGTTTTCAGTAAAATATATTTTAATACGTGGTATCCAAAATTGAGCTAAATTTGCGGTTTGATCATTCTCAGTTCTATTAAATTTCTATAAAAAAACTTTAAGTAAAAGTAATGAGTAAAATTCACTGTCAATTAAAATCATTGAAACGTGTTTTTTGCATGAATTTCATGAAAGTACACAAAGTTAATTCAGTAAAGATATAATTACAGATAAAAGATATCAAGTATTCCAAATCGCAATATAAAAGACTTACAAAGAATTGAACATAACATTTATTGTACTGGAACGTATTAAAAAATATATCATCATTGATACTAAAAAGTTAGTTTAAGAAACTATTTTCTACTGTTTGTTACCCTATTATTAACACCAGAAACAGTGAAAATAGGGCATAGAAGAAATTAATCAACAATTATTGTGAAGTTTCCTAATAGAAACACTAAAATTGGTGCATTATATACTAAAAATCAACCATAGTATAACACTATTTTAAAATAAAACAAGTGATGTCAAGCGCAGTCAGGTAACAGTGCATATGCTCTCCTGACGGACTTAACCCCAGTAGCACACAAACGTTGAAAATACGTGGATTAAGCGTTAGTGCCGAAACTTTACGCTAACGTTGTAAATGTACCGAAACGTCCGCCTGTTCAACGGTTTATTCGACGTTGAATAATTGTTGAGAAGAAACGATGAAGAAACTGGTCTAGTTGGCCAAAACAGAGCATCAATGCTGTCTGTTGGTATACACACATTTAGTTTCATTTTATGCGTTGCTTTTATCACGATATACCAATTAATTTTCCAACAGTAAATAATCCGAGTGGCTGCTATGGGGTTCGAAGACAGGAACGTTCTGCACTTCTCGTTGGTAGCTCGACGCGTTGACCACTTATCCAAGACTCCACCTGGAGAGACCACTACTTTCTTACTGTATCGTTGAAATTAAATTTTCGTTGAAATATAGTTTTAAATTCAACATGTTTTCGACATGCAACTGAAAACATAACAAATATAGTTATTTTCATTGTATTTGCTTTTAGTTATAATGTTTAAGCAATTAAATTAGAAATACAAGTGTGAAACAAAATCTAGGACGAAGTATGAATGATAGTTGAAAGTACGCCACATTAACGTCGTATCAACGAAATTCTAACTTTGTTCAAATATGGTTTAAAATTCAATCTGTTCTCAACGTGCAAATGAGAACACCAAAATTAGTTTGTGTAATTCAATTAGTTTTTAATTATATTTTTTACATAACATTAGTAAGAAATGCATTAAACAAAATATATTATGCCATAGTTGAAAATATATTGAATACACGTTGTATTAACATCTTATCGACGCAATGACGTCTTTGTTCAAATATGATTTAAAAATAAACGTATTTGTTTTCAAGCGATAAAGGTTAATCAACGAAATTAACCTAAAATCAACGTTGAAAACACGTATGTGTGCTACTGTGGAAGCAGCGAGTGAGCGATTTGGATTATCTATATATCATTGATAAATTTTCACAGGAACATTGCGAACGACCTCAACCATCTTTTTAACCCTAATAGCTCCTGAGTTGAAAGTTATCGACGAACAGACGGACAAAACTAATTTATACAGCTTTGAACTCATCTCGTTCAGAACTTCGCAACGACACCTCAACTACCTTCTTAGCCCTAATAGTTCTGAAGCTGAAACTTCCTATTCATCGACGAAAGAGATGATCTATGCTAATTTGGTCTTGTCCTGCTCATATCTTTCCAACGCCACCTGAACGACCTTCGTGTTTCTAGTAGTTCCTGGGTAGAAAGATGTCAACAGACAGACACACAGGCAGAGGAAATATAAGACTTTCCAGTTTTACCTGCTGAAGCCTAAAAGGCAATAAGCTAATATTTTTATATATCTTGCTATTAAAACTCTAATTGGAATTTATTTATGGCCTTTAGGCATCTAAGACTCAGGCCGAATTAAACCTTTTAAAAGCAGTTATGTAACCTGTACAGTTATCACGAGTTTCGAAATACAGATAATTCCAAAATAACAAGTTTGTCGCAGCGTTTTGAAACCGACGTTTGAGATAAAAATCGTCAACGCAACACACTTTGTTATTCACAAAATTTTAGTTTGACTTACAATATAAGACTTAATTCTAAAAAAACATACTGAAATGTTTTGTAAATATAACTTAATGATCGTAGATAAACACATTCCTATTTTGCATTAAGTGTTTTTACATACTTACTAAAAGTGCAAAGAAATAAAACTTTGGTTTGCAAGTGTCTTTACTCGCATCATTATAATCTTCCGTGCAATCGTGTTTTATGAACAACTGTAATCAGAATGGAATACATTATTATTTTCAATTATAAACTTGGTTTCCCGACTCTGCTCGAGAAATCTAATTGACCTGAGAATCAGCCATGACTTCCTTATTTCTGAAAGTGTCTCCTTGATTACTGTCAATCACTTCATATAATTAAATAATGTGAGATTTGATAATTAAAATTCTGACAACTTTTCTAACCGAAGAATCAGGACTTCGAAAATTATATTTTCATGGTTTCTATGAAGTGTTTACTGTACTGCAGTTAAAGGAATACTAAAATAAGTAAGTAGTTTCCAACTCTCTCTTACCACTTTCGACAAATTTGTTTCTGAAGGTCAAAAATGTTTGATAATTAGGACTCCAAAGCAAATCAGGTAGTAACTGATAAATATTATGACTGTATCACGATATTCAAACTGAAATATATTTTTGGAGAATATTTACATAATGCTTCTTCTTAAAGTTTTAAATTCCAACTGTTTTCTTTTGGAAGACAGAGTGAGTCGTAACAATATTCTTGATTAAAACAACTTCAAAGTAAAGGCTTATGTTGTAAACAAACGTGATTTATGTGTCTGTGCACGCCTAAGTTTACGTGAAACATGTTTCACAATTATAACCGGTATATCTTTAAAGAAATCCAAATCTGTCAATATGAATCTTTGTTTGAACATCCTTGAATTTCAAACATAGACGAAAAATCACGAGGATACTACTAAATGCATAAATTGAGAGGTGAGTAACATGCTTCTTCTTCGATTTCGTTATCATCAAATTTCGGAAGCTTCACAACATAACTTTAAACTTGTTTCAAATATTTCAAAATGAATTGAAACCTATTTTTATAGTACTTCCAGTACTTTGAATTCGTCTCCCAAAATTAATTAAGAAATTCAAATCAATATTAATAGAAATGAAAACGAGGTTAAAATATTTCAGCTTAAATTTGTTTATAATAATAATGTTCAGCTCGTGATTTGAAAACAATCAGAAGTTCCAAGACCTGAGAAATACAGTAAATGTACTACAAGTTGTAGAACGTTTCCAAGAAAATGTCTTAAACTTAATCCTTTGGAAGAAGACATAGCAGTAATTCTACAGAGAATTTCAAAATGTCGAAGGCAAATATAATTAATTTAGAGAGGAAATGGAAAATTTAAGAAAATTAATGTTATCATGTAGAGTGCAGACTACTATTAACAATCGTTTTGAAAAGTTTGTGAAATTATTAAAAACACTCCTCCTACTATCAAATCACAAAAACAATACATTTAAAAGTTCTCCAAGGAATTTTGAATGTAGTGTCTGGAAAATATTATAAAAGGATGACTATCTCTATATTCTACTTCTTGGTATGACAAGCCACTTTAATTGATACTGTACTGTTAAATAATTTAGATACAAGAAATGAAAGATTTGATGAGATTCAAGCAGATATATTAACTTTTTTTTAATGTAGACAATGGCCTCGCATCTTAAGCTGATGAAATATCAAAAGATTTCAGTCACCGGATGAAAACATATTACAGCTATCTCGAATTATTGGAAATAATATTTAAATTTAAACATCAAGAGCCGATATTTAGTAACTTTTCCCTTCATATCTTAGAAAACAAAGTGTAGTTTGATTGAATGGTACTCGTACTAAACGAGCTACTGGAAAATTTATTTTAAAACTTTAGTTCCTATCAATGACAGAGCACTTTACACACAAAACGTTATACAGGGACCAAAAGTATATTTCATGAACTCGAAAAATATTACCAACTAAAAAACATTATAACGATGAAAATATTTGTGATCTTAATAAGAATTATGAATGCCAAGATTTTAAATGCACACTGATCGATATAAATAATTTCCACATGTTTTATTAATTTTGTTCTACCATTACATCATTGTTGACAAACGTGTTGGTTACAACATTGTTGATGCAAGCAATTATTATATTCAATAATACCAGTAACAGACTATACTGGTATAGTCTATAACTTTTCACTAAAGTTAAAGTGCGCTTAATACGAAGGTATCAATATTCATTTTGATAATACCTCTATTTCAAGACAATAGCATCCGCTTTACTTATATAATTCATTTACCACGCTTATCTATTTTGCACTAGCTTCAATTGAAACTAGTTTTTCCTGATTTAATTTACAAAGCAGATTAAAATAACTTTTTTACCTTGCAATTCTGCTAGTAAAACACTATAACTTTTGATATGAGCACGATGTCTTTCTCAGTGTTTAAGTAATTAATTCTTGTCATTGTGGCAAAATGAGTAACGTTTTCATCCTCTTGAGTTTTCAGAGGCAAATTCCGATTTCCGCGTCAATTTATACGCAAGAAATTTCGCAATGGAGCAATTCCACGTCAGATCAACACAGTCATTTACCTCACTATCTCAGATTTTTTTTATGAATTTTGGTGTGTTAGTAAATCCTGAGCTTAAACACCTAGAAATGTATTATTGTAGTCCTGTGCCATATATTTCTGGAATTACAACATTATAAATTTCGAATTTCCCCCGTAATATGAGTAACATTGATTATTTAAAATACTTGTAACTTTTGTTTTAATTAAGATATGGATGTGATTCTTGGTTATTGTGAAGGTCTTGAACAGAACTTTCATTTGATATGCAATACATGCCCCTTCCTATGAAATTGAAAATTTGGCCTTAATCTTTGGCCCTTTGACCTTGAATTGCAAGACTTATGTTACCTCCGAACTTTTGGAGAATAATGGTCTTTTACTCGGAATTTGTGTACAAAGTTCCATAATCGTACACCTATGGGAAGATGAATATTTTAAAACTTTTATTGATTACTGTTAAGCATTTTTGGCAGATTCTTTCTTGTCCACAGCTTAAGATGGACTACTCAGATGACAACCATCAATTACCGCTAATTTCAATCGTAAAACACTACAATTTGACACCAAAATTATTGCTCTAACTACAATAATTCCGAAGATATAGTTGTTGAACGCCTGAAATTGCATGTTCCTGCGACCATATTGGATTCTTCCCACCGCATAGCCTAAGACGAACTATCCAGAGACCACGATCACTTGCTGATAATTGTTAGTGTAAAGCACTACAATTATACGCCAAAATCGTAGCTTTTGGTGCAATAGTTCCAAAGATTATCGAGAGGGTATCTGTCTGTATACTAGAAATGGCTTATTCCGGCAGCCATGTTGGATTTTCCCTCCCCATATCCCAAGATGGACTACCCAAGTGTCCACCATCGTTTTAAAACAATTTTCCTAAAAAAACCTTACAATTAGACGCCAACAACATAACTCTAGGAGTAGAAGTTCTAAATAGATTGTCACTTGTATACCAGAAATCACATGTTCCAGCGGCCATATTGGATTCTATCCTCCCCATGGCCAGACTGACTGTGCAGAATGCTACCATCTCTTAACACGACATACTGGCGACATAACCCTTACACGACATCCTGGCCTGTGCCAAAAATGCTTAACAGACATCAATATATTTTGTTTTAAATGCTGTTCTTCCGATGGGTGTCCCATGATGGAGCTTTGCACATGAACACGAAAATAGACCATTATTCTTCGAAAGTTCAAAAAAATCGGAGGTGACGTAAATTTTGCTATTCAAGGTCAAAATTTCAATTTCATAGGAAGGGGCAAATGTTGCATATCAAAGAAAAGGGCTATCCAAGATCTTCACAATAACGCAAGAATCACATCTCTATCTTAACTACAACAAAAGTTATAAGCATTTTAAATAATCAATGTTCCTCGAAATTTCGGGGAAAATTCAAAATTTGACATGCTGTAACTCCAGAAATATATGACACAGGACTACAATATTACATTTTGGGGTGTTTCTCATCAGGCCCTACTAACACAGCAAAATTCATGAAAATTTGAGATGCTGAGAAATAATAGGAAACTAATTATTTCAGCATAAGGAAAAGAAACAAAATTAACTTTTCTTTTAGTGGCGTACTGGAGTAGAGACTTGTTTTATATCAATCGCGTTTTAATTTTTATTCTTTACAGTCTTTTCTGATAACGATAAACATATTTTTGCGCTTGCTTGCTTTGGTTTGAAAATAGTATTTCTTTTTTTAATTTCCGAAATTTATTTTTGAACTTTATCTGGCTTTGGATGTATGATTTTTAACCCTAGATCAGATTTATGGATCTACTGTCAGGTGTATATGTTTCAAGTAATTTATGCTAACATATTTCAAAATGCTTTAAAATAATTATTTTAGGTTTCGATCAAAACAGCTCAACATTTGATACACCAACCAGAAATTTCTTCTATGGAAAAACTGCTAAACTTCTGTGATTAATTATTTTATTATAGTAACATCAAGGATTAATATAGATTCCTTGTGATTCACGCAATGCCTTGATAAGGATATTAGCAACATAATTCCATATTATGTCAAAAAACCTACAGGCACAGGAAATCTGGTAAAATCACATATAAAACTATCAAACTAGTTTATCTGAGAACTCTGTTTTTAAAGTTAAATCATTCTTCCAGCGAACTCCTCAATTGAATTAAAACAACTACTGAGAGTAATAAAAAAAGTAGTCTGCTAAGTCATTTTGATTTCTGCAAGCATGTTTTCGAATATTAAAAATGTTTCCTGGCAAATCATAGAGAGATAGTTTTGTCACAACACTAATCATAAGGTATAGTCAATGAGACAAAAAATTATTTTACTACACTCATTTAATAATCTTTAACTCACAAAATACACTGACTGTTGCACTGAAGAGAAAGTATTCTACATATTTTCTAGATTCTAGAGCAGTCAATTGCTTCTACTTAATTTCCCACAAGAGATTTTAATGTTTACTGACACATATGATTTCAAATGTGATAATTATTGTTCAGCTGATCAAATTAAAAAGTTTGAGAGAATCGCAAATTATTGTTGCCATATTTCAACCCATTTCTTGTAAGTCAACTTAAGGCTTTCTTCTGTTTGTCATTCTTTTCTAGGGGGATAAATACAAACCCTTTGAACCCATCCTCTGAGGGTATCGTCAACAATGTAGACAGGAAAATTCTATTCCAGATGGTAAGTATATGATTCATATCTGATAGAACAAATATATTTACTTCAGAATGCTCAGGTAAGTATTAAACAAAACATGAAGAGCGAAATTGTAACAAACTGTTAAATATTATAAAGAGCATATAGTTGATTTTGGGATGCAATAAACTATGTGAGTGAATTGGTAAATTTAAGGAAAGAAAAAATCTTAGCCCAAATTCCATGGTCTGTTAATCTAGGTTTAACTTCGACTCAAGTTTGAGAAACTTCCACATGTTCCAGTCCTAAGACTTCATCGTGAGTCCTATGGTTTTCCACCTACCAGGATGTGAATAATCGAATCTAAAGCTACCGATATTTTTTCAAGATCAGTAACATAAAAATTATGGTTTCTTTATAGAGATAAATTCAAGTATAAATATGCTGGAAGTGCACTTTAAAAACTATTGTTAACATAGAGTCGGTTGGCTGGCATATTGACGTATCTAAAATTTGTTAACTTTTAAGGATAATAAATAGTTTTTTTTAGTATGGATGACAAAACGGCATACAAATAAGTTAATATATAATTTTTCCGATACTTGAAAGTAAAGTGTAAGGAAGTGTGTTGTAATTTATAAAATGTCAGATTATGAAGGCTAGCAGGAACTGCATAAAGTAGCTGTAACCCAATTTTCACAAAAATGAGATACGTCGTTATGTCAGCCAATCGCACAGGAAGATTGAGAGTTGTCGTGATCAGGACTTGAATTAAGATCTCTCAGTTTCCGGTCGGGTATACTGTTCATCACAACACCACGACACAGTCAATTCTACGAGGGGGTATCAAAAAGTGTTAATTATCACCATGAAATAAAAAACATACAGTACTCACTTGCAGTGGTCAAAGTTAGTTCTTCTCCACGTAGGCTCCCTGCAGAGTCACACATTTTTACCAGCGTTTCTTCACCTGTTTCAAGCCCTCTTTGTAGAAGTCCTCCGCTTTGCTCAAAAACCACTGTTCCACTTCGAAAATGATATCCTCTCTATCGTCAAATCGCCGACCACGAAGTGGTTTCTTCATCTCGGGAAAGAGGAAGAAGTCGCTTGGAGCAAGATCAGTCGAATAAGGTGGATGCTGCAAAAGTTCATAGCCTAACCGGTGGGCGGCGACAACGGATGCTTGGGCCGTATGGACGGGTACATTGTCGGCCAGGAGACGAACGCCTTTGCTGATCATGTCACTATGTTTTTGTTTCAATGCATCACGCAGTTTCTCCAGAAGGATGCAGTAGTAATCGCTGTTGAGGGTCTCGCCTTCGGAAGGTAATCGGTTAACATTGACCCGCGGCTATCCCAAAAAGTGGACAGCATCACCTTCCCGGCAGATTTCTGGGCCTTCGCCTTCTTGGAAGGGACGGGGAGGATGGATGTTTCCACTCCTTGCTCATTTCTTTGGTCTCCGGATCGTAGAGGTATACCCAGCACTCGTTCATAGTGACGAGATGAGCAAAAAAATCGTCTTCATTGCGCTCCAACTGTCAAATTCTGCTGGAAAAGGTCGTGGCGAGTTTGCTTTTGAAGAGGTGTCAACAAGCGAGGTACCCAGCGTGCAGACGCCTTATTTATGTGCAGTTCCTCATGAATAATCCTCCACGCACTTCCTTAACTTAGTCCAGTCTCCGCCATCACTCTTTCCATGGTCGATCTTCTGTCATCGAGGATAACGGCCTCCACTTTCTTCACTATGGCAAGATCATCCTTGATTGAGGGTCTACCCGCTCGTGGCTCGTCTGTCAGGGACATGTGACCACTTTGAAAGTTCCTCTTCCACCTAACAACTGTGTCATATGATGGGCTTTGATCCCGATAGACAGCTTTCATTTCGTCGTGGATTTGGCGTGCGTTGTTGTCTTTCAAATGGAGGAACTTTATGACACTTCGGGTTTCAATTTTGTTCATTATGCAGGTTGTTGTCTTCTACAGCCTGTGGAAAGAAAACTACTTTAGACAAAGATTTGATATTTGCACATGTATGCATGGCAAGGACACTGATTATGCACAAAAAGTTTCATGTTAATATCTCTATAACTTCTTTATTATAACCAAAACCTTTGGATACCCCCTCGTACGTGTGTATAGAATGCTCCTTATACCTTAAAGTTCTCTCAGTTCCTAGCTGCTGGTTATAAGGTCAAATCACTCCATATGTTTGGAATTTTTGTTGAGAAATTTGACTGCAATCGTGAAGTTCGAATGAGTAGATGTTATTTACTATTTCGTTAAGAACATTGTGTGTGGGAAATATTGAAATTAACATCGAAAAATTGACAGCTGTCGTGGCTGGGGCTCGAATCCGGATCTTCGATTTCCGATCAATATTGCTGTGTTAATTTTACTCGACTAAAAGATGTTGACAGTTACTTTGAAGTTGTTTCCATTAGCACACGTTGATTCAACGTTGATAAACTCGTTTAATGTCCGGCTTTTCAATTGTTGTATACAAACCAAAAAACATTGATAAAACCCAAAAATCGTTTAATACAACCGTTGAAAAGGCAGACATTAAACGTTTTTATGAACATTGAATCAATGTGTGTGCTACTGTGGAGGTAAACGTATAAATATCGATTAGTTACAAGAGAACATTTTAACAGTTTATACTTCTCGGGACACAATGACAATTTTCAGATATGCTTCTTAATCTTTTCTTTCACTTAAAAGGCAATAAGACCACCTGAATAAGCTGCTTCAAGAGCAAGCCATCAGGAAACTCCAAGATGACGGACAGTCTTAACGGTGTTACTAAAACCTTCCTCTACCAACATTAGACATTTATACCATAAAAATATTATTTCCAATGCCTCTTCATTGTTTAAAAGACAAATACTCCTTCGAGACTTACGGGACACCCTGTATTACGAAATTACCATTGTGACGTAATTACCCAGGTTTAACCTATTTAATAAAATATAAGTTAGGAGTTACGTTTTATACACTTTGTTATGTTTTTATAGCATTATAAGCATATATTACAGTTACAGTATCGTGTAATAAAAACTTATTTCAGAGCTGAGAGAAGAGTACTTTGCATCGAAGAATCAATCAGATAAAAAGTTTCAAGATATAAAAGTAAGTATAAGAACCATCACATTAAGCAGCCAGAAATCGTTTTTCTTTTCTTTTTTCTTCTGCATGGGCCATACGAGAGTGATTTGACTCGAGGAGCTAACTGGCCGAAATTAGATATTTTAAACATAGATTATAATACTATGTTTATATAATACTATGTTTATATACTTCTGTTATTTAATAATAACAGAAAGCAATAAGCAACAACGGTTTGGTTTGATATTTCTTTTTTGTGAAATATCCATCTCCTATCTACAAGTGTGTGTACACTATAACATACAAGATCAACAGTTCTCGTAGTTGACTTAGTTGACTATGTGGTTGAGAGCTTCCATCGTAAGGCCATCTTGTGCACCCATTGCGAAATTTTGAAATATGAATTTTTCCATAGAGCACATTTGAAATCTTTGTCGGTACCATGCTGCGTCAGCTCTACTGTTCCTGGTGTTAAAAATATGAAGCTCAAAAGTTATTTTCCCCACACTTTCGGAAGCCTCTAGCTCCGAAAATATGCACATTTCCGAAAAAATTTTCAGAGGAACTTTCGTCTTGATTTGATGTCAGGAATCACGTCCAGCACCTCCAGAAGTTAGTCGGTATAGTTCATAAACATCCTATCTATATTCTTGCACAAAGCGTAGTAGTGATACTCCTCTCATTCTTACCATTTTAGAGTGTGTCAAAAAGTTCTGTCGGTTTTATACAGATTTACTTATTGAAACAGGCCACTTTTACTGTCTTACATACCGCCGCTAACCTCTTTTTGGAGATCTAATGAACCGCCCTTTAGGCCCGAACTACTTTACGGGTTTAACGGAATGTTTTAGTAACTTGACATTCTTTTACTGATCTACAAACCTTAGCTAATTTCTTTTTACATGTGTATTTTTTTCATTCCGGATGTTTCTTTGGTTTTAACGATGACGCCTCTTACAGTAGACAGGTTTTCTCCTAAAATACTTTTTCGGGTTTAACAATAGTATGTTCTAGTAACTTGACTCTCTTGTACTGTTCCACAAACCTTAGCTAACCTCCTTAATGAAAATATTTTTCCATTCTAGATTTTCTCTATGCACTTAACATAAGTTTGTTTGTTTTACAATCCGCCACTAACCTCCTTTTGGAGATCTAATGAACCACCTTTCTTTTATTGTCGTACAAACTGTAGCTAAACTCCTTAATGGAAGAATTATCTATTTTAGATCTTTTTCTATGCACGTAACATAAGTTTCTTTTTCACATTCTTTGATGTTTATAAATTTGTGTCAGATTTGAGAGGCCCGATAGACTGAATAGAGATGATAGATTGAATCATGATTTTTTGCCGCCGATGGTTTGAGTTTAATCGCGTGACCAATTTGTAACCCGGTGTTGGCCGACCCGTAATCTGTTGTGGACCATAATTTGTTGCTCGGAAGAAACCCACGGCCAGTAACCCATGCCCCAACTGCGAACGCTATATTAGATTTTACTTTGTAGACCTAACAAAAGTCTGATATTGTAATAGAGATTTTTCTAATGAAACATAGGGTGCCGCTTAAGAAATATATCGCTGGTTTTATAGTTGAGCCTACCATTTACTTCAAGATTGTTAGAACGTAAGATACATGAAACTTTATAGTTTAAAACAACTGTAATGTGCCCTCTCTTGCCCGGGTATGAAATACGTCACTGTTTTTATAATTGATCCAATCATTTAGTTAGTGAGTGTTTGAACTTAAGATACATGAAATCTTATAATTTAAATGTGTCCCCTTTTACCAAGACCGCCCTTGGTACCATAGTTAAGTCTACTCTTTAACTAGAGACAGTAAGAATATAAATAAATTTATAATTTAAAGAATTTACCTAATAAAACATAGAGCGCCCCTTTTTACCCACGTATGAAAAACGTTACTGGTTTCATAGTTGAGTTCATCATTTAGCTAGAAACTGTAAGAATTTAAGATACATAGAAATTTATAATTTAATGAATTTTTAATGTGCCCGGGTATGAAATTTGTCACTGCTTTTCTTGGTGAGGCCTTGGATAATATAGTATTAGAAAAAGGAATTGAAATTACTTTTATTTAATAAATTAGAGTACCACTGAATGTGAGAAATAGATCTTTGATTACTTGAAACCTTTCCATTACATATATATTAATAGAAAAGAGAAGAGAAGACTTTTGGTTGATAGAGGAAAGATTTTTACTCATAAGCTAATTTCAATTAAACTCAACACATCTATACTTGAAGATATATTCCCTTGAGAAAATAACAGAGAAGTACTTACTTGTTTGCTACTGATGTGAGAGTGAGAAAGTGTTTTTAGTCTTTCGGAAGTAGCCCACTTCACAGAAATAGTAGAAAATTCAGTGAGGCAATCGTTATGCTCTTTTTACTAAGTGATATCGCGGCATTTTTGGAGACAACTTGCCCATAGTTTGGAATGTGACAGAAATTCATGTCGCAGTTTAACTTAGCACCGATCTTCTAAGTGATCGGCAAATATTTTTGTTTGTTTACCACTAATATCTAGTTAAATATGCTTCTGACCTCGTTCTAGTTCTGTAACGGATAATGGAGAGTCGGAAATAATCAATTGTAGACGAGATAGATGTCTATCTAGTATTGTTAAAGGCTTATTGGAAATTTTAGATATTTCTTTATGCACATATCATAACTTTATTATGAGCGATTTGGTAACATTGATAAATTATACACTGGCTATCGTTTACCCACCAATTTTTCCCTTTAGGTGATATTTGCTTGTTAACCGTGACAGACCTAATGAAACTTCATTCTAGATTATTTTTGTAAACGTCAGCTAATATTCGATTGGATGAATAAGTAATATTGACAAATTATACATTGCCACCGTTCACCCATCATTTTGCCACCATCATGTGAAACTTTACATGCTAACCGTGATAGGCCTACTGAAACTTCATTTTAGTTCATTCTTTACAGACGTAAGCATAAGTAAAGTACTAATATTAATAAATTTTAGATTGGCCACCGTTTACCCACCATTTTGCCGCCATTAGGTCATATCTGCTTGCTTGGTATGATAAACCTAATGGATGATCATTTGAGATGATTCTCTACAGAGGTAAATTAACTTTGGGATAAGCGAATGTTATTAAATTTTAGATTAGCCACCATTCTACCGTCAATACGTAATAGAACTAATGGAAGTTTATCATATATGTTTATTTACAAACATAAGCTAACTTTGAGATAACTGAATTAATAAGTAATGACGGGGTTTATTCATTATTTTGTCGATATTAAGTAATATTTGTTTACCATTTCCGAGATAGGCATGATTAGAACATAATATGAATGAAAATGTTTAATTAAATATTTAGAATCTTACATTTATTTTTTGAAATCCTCCTTCCTTATACAGCACTAGAAAGAAGAAAACAGAAGAATGAAAATGAATTATTTGGTAGAGGAAAGATGGTTATTTATTTAAAAATTGTTGTCTTACGGTCGCAGTGAACGCCTTTCCACTTGAAGATATAATTCTATTAAGAAAATAATCACCGATGTGCTTACTTGCTCACTGCTAGACTTAAACTGTGATTGGTTTCATATACGGCATCGTTAGAAGCACTGACGTCTTAGTCGGATTATAGTGAATTCTATGAAGAATGCGTAAGAAATTCTTTTTTCAACTTTACCAGTGTCGGATGTGAAATGCCAACAGTTATTTTTGTTTTAGTTTCTTCTTAGTAATTCGTAGGACCTCATTTTCTGTGAGACGGTTTTGTAGTACTTTTAATAGTTAACGATGTACAACAGAGAAATATTTTCTTGTTTAAAGATAGTACTGCTAATGATTAATTTTAGACGTTTCAGTGACATAGAGATCCTTGTTTAATAACTTATATGATGTCAATTTTCTGAGTGGAACTCTTGGATGCTAATGGGCTGAAATTTAAAAATTAGTTGTTTATTGTGGTTAATGGTAACTTTTTGACGCCTTTAAATAGACAGAAATGCTTGACTACCGTTTCTGTTAAGTTGTAAATGTATTTTACTAGGTCACAACAATATGGACTCCATGAACGGCTAAGGTGCATGTGCTGTTGGGTGAGCATTGAATTTAAGAAAGTAACATTGATTCACCGTAGCTCAGTTGGTAGAGCCTTGGCTTAGCAATTTGAAATTCCTTGAAGTGATTTTGCCTTTTATTTTGATTGAGGTTTCTCCTGCGTTTCTCCAGGCAAATACCAGGATGGAACTTATGAACTAGGCCCTGGGTGACTACCTATTAAGATTTGTTTCAATTCCTGTCTAAGCCTGAGATGCCTAAAGACAATAAATAAAAACTTTAAATGAAGAAAGTAACTGGCTTAAACAGAAATCTGACAGGAATCGAACTCTTGTCTTAATGGTTAAAGTACCTACAATATGTTTAGCCATAATCCTTTATAGATTATTTAAACATTGGCATTGTAACAAATAAACTGAATAGGGAAAATGTTGGGAAGACAATTTTAAGAGAAATGTCAAGAAATCACATTGTCAAAAACGTTGCCTTCGAATTAGATATGAATTTTAACCCTACCTGCTCGTACATTCTGACAAAGGTTTTTTCAGAACTATTGCTGATTCACCTTTATGAAAGAAATTGTACTAAAATAGAGGACCTGGGTGTTTCCTTTTTCCATTTCTTTCATTTAGGGTTGTCCTCACCAAGAGACATAACACCTCCAATGAGATTAGGAACTGACTATAATACTGTTTAGGAAAGTTAATAAATAATTATATTGTTGCATTACTTTTCAGATTCGATCATGAGAGGGTGCTTAACAAACTGAATAGCAAGTGATAACATTATAACTAAACTAGAGAAAGAAAAACTATGAAGTTCAAAAGAGATTAGAAGCGGTAAAATGTACCCCCAGTAGTAGATCAACTATTTATTTGTATTTTAGCGAAGTTTGCAAATATGATCTATGTGGTTATATCGTTATATATACAGTAATTGCTATTTGTATAAGTTTATTTACTCAGTCCTGATGGTCCAGACGGTAATATCGCAGACTTCTGATTGACAATGGGCCGATACCCCCCAGCCGAGCATACTGACTGAGGTTTTTAGGGTTTCCCTCAGTTTTACCAGGCGAATGCTGGAATGATACCTTAAGAAAGGCTCTGGTCGATACCTTCCTGTTCCTCTACATAACACATCAAGGCTTCAGCTGAAGATGGGAAAAAAATTAAATATAAATGTAAGTTAACCAGATCCTATAGTAAACTTGTTGCTTCGTGGACTTCGAATCAGAGAGACATACAGGTTTTAGCCCCCACTGTCGATCACCCTTTTCAAGTACTTTTCAGTTTTATCAGGCCTGCTGTCCCATGTCTGTGCTGAGATCTCTGAAGGATGTCATCCTCTCCTCATATGTAATAGTTTTAGGCAAAATATGTCATTAGTCCATAAACATTTTAAACACCTTTGTAAGTTTAAAGAACTTTTGTCTCTTTAACAAAAGAAATGACGAATCCGATGAAATGTGTACACTTCTCTATTAATAGAACAATATTCTACTTAATAGGTAATCTAGTCTGCTATATCGATACTGATCAGTAATCATATTAAATTGAATTGAATTGCATTTATGGCCTTTAAGCATCTCTGACCCCGGTTGGGGAAGTAATGTAGGAAGGAATGGCCAGTGACTAGTTTGAATGGCCGGTACTGACTGGCATGGCTGAGGAAACACCTGTCAGGATACTCAGCCGCTAAACTTAAACTCAGAACCTTTCGAATGCGAAGTCAACTCTCCATCAGCTGAGCTACTGTCTCTTGGTGTTACACTTAACATTTGATTGAAACATTTCTTATTGCCGAGTTTAAAGATAATCCAGAACAGATAGAATTTAAAGATGAACAGGAATTTATTTGTTTTAAAGTAAAATGAATTAGGGTATAATACTTTTTAACTTTATTTTTATTAATTACAAATATTGTATTAGCAACATTTAGGCACCTAAGTCTAATTGTTATTGGCGCGGACTTTGGTTCAGCACTGGACAAAGACACAAGTTTGAATGCTGGTAGCGGGTATCCTTACTCAAGTTTTTCATGTTTTTACAGGTTTACCTACAAGTTTTCTGAATAGTACTTTTTTAAAAACAGCATTACTTTCTTCAAAAGAGTTC
The DNA here is from genome assembly GCA_022664845.1 of Lepisma saccharinum. Lineage (NCBI taxonomy): Eukaryota > Metazoa > Arthropoda > Insecta > Zygentoma > Lepismatidae > Lepisma > Lepisma saccharinum. The sequence goes on from JAGDQP010031822.1 coordinate 18,820, forward strand.
CACTGTCAGCAGCGATTAAGTGTATAGTATTGATTTTACATTCAGAAGTTCCTAGGTTCGAACACAGTGGCCGGCAATCCTAATTAAGGCTGTGTTTAGAATTTTTCATCAATCACTCCTGGTTAATGCTGAGATATTACTTTCACACGAGACCGAGGTCGATGTCTGATGGAATAGAATAAAGAATAAGCCGAACGAAGTTTTAAAGAACCATTACGCTGGACTGACAGAGGAAAACCTCTGGAATACGTGAAGATGGTCTGCCGTGGGGGTTGACCCAGAAATTTTTGTATCCGAAGATAACATGTCACTGACGTACGGTTTTGCTCTGGTACTAATTGAGTTCATTATAATGTTTTACAAGATGTGCATGGCTAAAACCAGTTTCGTTCCTCTAGGAGAATGTTAAAATACCATATTTGTAATAGACTTAACATTATAAAGGATAAAACTTTAAGGTGAGTCCTACATAACTTTTATTGATTTAAACTTATTTATGACATTACGTACTTTTGGCCCAGGCCGACAAGTGATTACTGTCAAGTTCATTACGTTGCAATTTTCCTCAATGAATAGTCTCAATATGGTAAATTGTGCTCTTTCTTATGGTTTGTTTATCGCCGTGACACACTGAGCCATTTGGGAGGTTGTGGGTTTAACTTTAGCGGCTGAATATCCTGACGATAGGATTTCAAGGATTTTTCATTAGTTATACCAGGCAAATGTTTTGATGGAACTTTCAACTCAGCCCTTGACCGACGGGCGACATCTTCCCGCATCCTATGGCCTCCACTATTCCGGCCTGAGGTTTAGACGCCTAAAGGCTATAAATAAGAAAAAAATCAAATCAGCTTGATAATGACGTCTGAGACAAGTTGCTAAGTAAGGTAACCATAGATTGAAGTACATTGTAAGTCACATTCAATAATCTTTAAATCGATACATTTGCCATTAACGTCCTAAATGAATTTGTAAACTTTGAAGTAAAGGAGCTACAGCTTTTGGTAAAGTGGACTCCAAGCCACTCCGTTTAATGAATTGGCACAAACTTGACAAGGCGCACAGAAAATAAACGACCTACATTTTGGCAAACAGAGGATCTAATGTTGAACCCAGTGCCCTTAATGGGAAGAAGAAAATGTATCTACTAACTTAATTCCACACTTACTGTGACCCTGGTTTAATTGTGTTGAAAAGCATTCGTGTGTATTCTTTGAAGATTATCCATAAAAAGTCACTGTTGGCTAAACTAAAACTCAAAGTTTTATTGTTATAATATAGTTAGTGAATTGTACTCATATTTACGCCTTGTGTCATGTATTAAATTTGAGAATTATCATCCGTTCTTGAGGATAGCAGTTAATATCTTAATCCTATAGAAACTATCTTGACATTTGTTTGACGAAAGAATAAAATTAGAGAGAGCTGATAGGAGTAAGCAAAATTTGAACTTGTTCACTCTCACCAATGTTAGTTAATCCAAATTCATTAACTTTCGCCAATAGTCTCGAAGAGTGAAAGTGGCCTAACATACTAATTACGCTTTATACTTTTAAACGTTACTTACATGCATCCAAATGATATTCTTAGCTTGGCTGGAAGTTCACTTTCCATAGTTGTTTATAAATCCTAAATATTACTTAAACATTTTCTCCATAATAATTATTCCTCCAATACTTTCGCCTTTCGCTCACACACAGTTTGAAAGGAGAAAAATAAGGAACTGTGGTAAACATATTTACACTTTCTTTTACGATATATTTGGGAATGAAACTTAAACACATTATCATTTATCGTAGTGCAAGAAATTAGTAGAAATTAAACGCTTGCTTCCTATTTTTTCTTCAATTGTAGATATCGTAAGCTGTAAGTTAGACTAGATGCATGAAGACGTAGAAAACTCATTAGATTTAATGTTCTATATGTACATATTGCCATAGTTATAATTCTCTACATTTATCCCTGAGCGATCGTAGCTCAGTTGTTAGAACTTTGGCTTAGCATTTGAAAGGTCCTGGGAAAGATCCCAGTGGTCGCCCATCTTGATTGAGGTTTCCTAGGATTTTTCCTGCGTCACGAAAGGTAAATGTTGGTACTTACAGAACTAGCCCATGGCTGACTTCCTTCCAACATTTTCTACCTCCATCTATCTCGGTCTGAGCCTTTGATGCCTAAGGACTTAAACAAATTTACTGTTTTTATTATTACAAAATAATTTTTAGATATTTACGGAGAAGAATACAGTTCTATGTATAGTATATGTAGCTTGTTGTTAAGAGGTCTAGGGTTTGAAAGAGTTTACTTCGAACTCTATTGTATTTATTTCAAAGAAGTGAATGCCTGAATGCACTTTAAATGAACAGCAGAATTCTTTTCCGTCCTCCATTCACAAAAGTAATAGGGCAATTATTGAATGAAAAAACCAACGAGTGGTTGGTTTTGTCAACTAGCTAGAGCGTTGGCTCAGCTATTGAGAAATCCTGAGAACAATCCCAGCCACTGCACATCCTGACTGAGTCACACCAGCCAAATAGCAGGTCGGATTCTGGGAAACTTTCTTTCTCCTATTCTATCCCAGCCTGAGCCAAGGTTGTCTAAAGATCATAAATGAAATGAAATTTGATTTGTGACAAAGTCAAAACATGATAACTCAACAAATTTCTAAATTGATAGGTCCTTAGTTTGTATCCAAGGTTATACCTCCTATAAGATATTTTTCCCCTTGAATTGTTTGTGTATCTGCTTAAATGAACTATATATAATATTTTACAAACTATTGTTGTAAAGTATAAAGTATTCCTACAATTAGACTCTGTGACTATTACTGTCATGATTGAAGAAATCATTTATTCATTCATTTCAGATATTTTATTATATGTGGCAGA
>JAGDQP010031823.1:0-21703 GCA_022664845.1 Lepisma saccharinum
TACACTTAATTAGCTGTGGAGTCGTCTCCAGGACGCATGGCTAGACATACTCCAAAAGGCCTTCCAAGGACTCAACTTTTCTACTCCACGCCTTGTTGCAGCTGTTCTCAACGCTCATGGCGTCTCACAATCTCCTCACCACGAACAGTTAAGTTGCGTTTGTTTCACGTTACGCATCGTACACCGGAGTAGATTTTCTCATTCTTCGTGCTAGTTTTTTAATGGCGAATAGTGCATTAAACTGTTTTTGTAAACGAAAAAATCGACTGCCTCAAAAATATGAACAAACCTGTTTTTTTTTTTGTGTGTGTGTGTGGTATTTTGAAAAAGCACATTTTTTTTCCCTACTGTTGCAGGGTCCTTGACAACATTTCATTATCAATGTATTCGTTAAAATGTTAGTTCATGTTCAAGGCATATAGTTAGAAAATAAAATCCGCAATGGGACTGCCTCTGACAAAAATTTTGAATCATTATGTGAGTTTTCCGGTCTGAGCCAAAGATACTTAAGTGCCAAAACAAAAATAACTTTTCTCTCATGTTCAAAGGTACTAATGAGATATATGGCATTCGTAATGTAAATTGAAAGCTTTTGTACATTTTTTAACGTAAGAACATTTAACTGTACTTAATGCATTAGGTGGGTTAAGCAGTGAATATTGATGATGCAAATAAATAAATAAACATTTCGTCAATAAAACAAGTTTTTTTTTGTCTCTTGAAAAAGATCCTTTCTTTTTAAAAAAAAAAATAATTTCCGGTTTTCCTCGGCCTTTAAAACTCGAATTATACTATACTTTGAAATTAACATTAATTTATCACGTTTTTTTTTTTTTTTCGTTTCAGAGACGCTTATCTTTGTTGCACTTGATGTGTGTTATTGAAGTAAACAAGAAATATGGATTCTAATGGGAGTACAAAATTTGACAGCTGCATGGTCTCGCGAGAGTTCAAAGAAGTGAAAGACGAGAAGATGGAAGTGTCGGATATTTTAACTGAGGTAAGTGCTTAACTAAACTAATTTGATGACAAGTAGTTTTTAAATACCATATTCAGAACCTTTGTTCGACACTTATCAGACGTCTGATTTTTTTTCAGAGGTAGGTTTTTTAATCTTTCATTTTTTTTCACTGCGTATTGTCTGTTCAGTGAGTATTTATATATTGTTTCCATTCTATATCTACTCCCGGATTAAACGATGTTCTTTCTAAAGCCCAGCATGTAGATATGATAAACATAGCATTTCGCGTTGTTATCTTGGATATAACAACAGTCTATTCTAAATCAATCACAAACTTAGAGCATTTCCTTGTCTAGATATTTACATTGTGAAGGTTTCTTAGACTGCCCCTCCAATATCCATTGGAATGCTGCAATTGACTGAAAACTGTTTAAGTTAGCGGCTATTGTTCTATTGCACAAGCGACATTTCGTGATTTCACATTTATCGAAGCCGTCAGCTTTGCAAAAGGCACTATGTTATTCACAAGTGATTTTTCTGTTCACCGTTACATCCCAACCAAGTAATTCACACGACTGCCATTCAAGATCAATTGCATACCGTCACTGGAAACGCGATTAGTTTTTTTTTTTAGGTAAATTCAGTATAATTTTATGATTAGGTAAAGTAGAATGGAATAGTCGCCGACCGTATTTTAGAGCAATTTTTGAAACGAATGTTGCCTCATATCTTACCTTAATATACTGAAATCTTTAATATTTCAATCAATTATACGATTATACCCATTAATTTGCAAACTGTCGATGGTAAGCACAAAACCAGGACTGTGAGTGCGTCAAAAAAGTTCTGTCCAACCAGCATTCTCTGTTTATCAAGGTCATTGGAACATATTGTTAAATATCAAATCCAAAGCTACATTAGAGATAGCACAGTACTGAAACCTCCACAATCAGGATTTAGATCTAACGAAACACCAATATTGGGTTGGTGCAGGTAACAAGCTATTCGAAGGCCTCTGAACGTAGACATCCAACAGTACTAGTGCTTTGGATTATGGCAAAGCCTTCGGAACTGTTTGTTTGGACGTCTTGATTGCTAAAGTGAAACTTTCATTTCTGTTCTGAAACTGCGGCATTCTCGGGACGCACTCGTTTTCGAATATTTCACTCAATTATTCTGCATGACGCATTTAATATTCCACTTTTGTTTGGAACTTTTCCTTAATATTCTCTTTGAGTTAGAACATACGAAACGTTCCTAAAACACCATGTTGGTTTTCACAGCCACTTAGGTCTTTTAGCTGCCAAACGGTATGAACTATCGAAAAGCGTTTCCTCTAAAAAATATTCAAAATTCAGCGCTTGTGCCAACGTGAAACAAATCAATCCGTGTCTCCGTTTAACATTTTGAAGTTGCCTACTCCGTAGACGTATTCCCGAGACGCCTCTGATTTCCGAAGCATTTAATTCGACATTTGCATTTAGCTATTAACACTTTTTGGTTACAGATTGTTAGCTGATTTATGGCTCTTGTTACGCATTTCGACAAGCAAATTGTGTATGGGGGCGGGGGTGAGAGAAAGAATTATTGGTTTCTTAACATTGGTTCTTGGTGAACTTGGCTGCATGTTAAGAGAACAGAAGGATAACGACGTCCACTGCAGTAGTAAGTAACAACTTGCTAAGCAGATATGTTCATTAATTTAACTACAAGAATATTCGTAAATATACAAGTTTGCTGAAGGATTTTTTATTTAAGGTAATCTTAACTTTAGCTGAGTTATGTCATACATATAAGTTTTAACAGCGTTGTTTTTGCAAACAAATTATTGAATGGTTTCTCAAAACTTAAACCAAATTGATAGATATTTCTTAATGTAATCTGTACCACGGCCGTTTGAAGCTAATAATCTGACAGCGATATGTAATTTGACTAACATTTGATGTGGTTTCTATGAGTAAAAAATGTTTATTTGAAACTTCTTTATATTTTTCAAACAGATGTGCAATTCAATTGGTGCAAAGATAGAAGATAATGTAGATCCATTATATTTCCACGAAACAAGTTCATCAGCAGAAAAATCATTATTCGATGCCAGTAAGTTTGAAGTTAAATGCGAGTGGACAGAAGAAAACAACGAGATAAAACATGAACACGAATGTGAAAGTACATTTCTATATTGTGAAGAGCATTTGGAGAATATAAAATTTTCTGTCCATGTAAGTAGTTGGAAACTGTATTATTAATTCCGTTAATGTCTCATATAGCCTACATAAAATTTCCTTTCAAATTGTAGGTTCTTTAGGGTAGTACATTATTAAAAAAACTATTAGCATTGTTTTTCTTTTCTTTCGTTGAAATTCTACTTGTGAAAACATTCAAGGAATATGTCTTTAATATTAAAATATCTATGATTTGTTAAAAAAAATGCTCTATATACATCTGAGACCAAAATGCAAGTGAATGATCTATAAATTATGGTTGATATTCGAAATTTAGTTTTTATTTCTATAATAGATCGTTCAATGAAACCTGCAATATGCTATATTACGTAAAACATTTATCACTTAGTCCAAGAGAATGCAGAATCACTTAAGAATTTATGTCTCTGACATTCCTGGAAAAGAAATAAATGTTCATTTTACTTTACAAGTATTTCAGGGAATAATTATATTTTTAGATTTTATTTCAGGAGGTGTCAACTTTGTTTTTTCCAAATTTAGCAAAGCTTTGATCATTATTATTCCCACCGATTTCGCGTAATATTAGTTAGATGTTTAATTTTAAGCGTTTCTGTAATTTATTATTTGATAGGATTTAAAAGATAAAAATAATATAGGAAGTGTGTCTTCAATTTTCCATTGTCATGCCAAATGTTAATATAGTTAAAAACTAATTGTAATTATAAATTTATCCTTTAATCCACTTTATTAGTTTTGGTAATTTCCTTGTGTGGCTTTATATAACCCTCAATTACATCATTGTAACACATCAAGACAACTGTTTAAAGTATGTTCCTTCAGCAAATATATATTCTTCCACGTACATAATGTGCAATAATGTATATACAAATTTTCAACCATATTCTTTTGATCATTATAAAATGAATCATTATTCATTACAAATGAACATTAATCAAAATGTTTTTCTTGACCTGCGAATCTTTAAATAAACTTGAACTTTGTATATATTGAAACACAAACACACACACTCATAAAACGTATATATAACTGACAAAAGCACATCACGATATAGTTTGCATGAAAAAGGATAATAATTGATTATGAGGCAATACTTCGTTTCGACGCTATTGGCTGCCCATACGTTGGAAAACTTAAGCTGCGGAGCTGGATATTTCCAATACCGATAATATAACTGATGTTGCATGTTAATTTAAATGAATAACCGTGAAAGACTTGAGACTACTTCTATGCAAAATTGGTTAGTTCCTTTAAAAATTTAATTAAAACATCCAATAGTAACACAAGCAATTCACCAAACTCTAAGCAGAATTCCCAGAAATTTTCTAAAAAAAATGGAGGGTAATAGACACAAACAGAAATACTTCCTAGGAAATAACAACCATTGGTTTGTCCCTGTTCGATATTTCAAACATATGTACTTTACGTGACCATTTTATAGGGTATATGCTTGCATAATAAACAATAATTAGGATATTTTGATTTCAGCAAACTTTTATTTTGCTAGTAAATTTTATTGTCAACTCCCTTCGGTTGGCTTTTATTTCGTCCTTCAACTTAACTCATACGGACTCTTATCCAGTTCGTGCTTGTGCCTATGTATTTATCTTTGTTCATGCATGTGCATGTCTGTGTGTGTGTTTGAGAGATAATGAAAGGGAGATGGATAATAGTGTGTAAATATATATTGTGAGTTTATTAAGACCATTCTACCCAAGTGTACGTAGATGCCTGGCTGATGGCATAATAATAACAACGCCCATTACAGTAGTAAATATTAATTTGATTGACAGGTATAATTTTGAATTCAACTACACTCTGTCCTCGTAATGTTCGTAAACTTATAACTTTGCAGACAAATTTTCTTTTTAGGTTATTGTTAACTGTAGCTGAGTGAAGTCATTAATATTTATTATAGGAACCATATATATTCTAAACAAAATATTGTGCGGTATGATCAAACTCAATAACAATTGGTGGACAACATACTTATTTGTGCCACCGGCATATGAAACCCGTAATTCTAGCGCGAAAAAATGCCATATGGTTTTAACTGATGAATTTTCCAAAGACATAATATATTTAATGGTAACTTCTTTAAACGTTTCAGTCGTACAGCTCAATTGGCGGAAAGACCGAGAATAATGTAGACCCATTATGCTGTGACGAATCAACTTCATCGACTGACAAATTTCTCGTCGATCCCACTCAACTCGAAAGTAAAAGCGAGTGCTCAGAGGAAAGCATAGAGTTAAAACAGCAACATGAATCGGAAGGAGGATTTGCATATTCTAGAATAAATTTCGAAAACATCAAATCTTCTGTCCAGGTAAGAAATTTTGAATTGTACTATCAAACCCATTCGAGCTTCATATCAATATAGTTCACTCAGTTTCTATCAGATTTTGGCATAGCACAGAATTTGTAAAAAAAAAATGTGTATATACTTTCAAAATTTCATGTACTTCATAAGCCGTTTGAACTATTTCGAGGAATGCAGCTTTAACATTACAATTAGTTACTATGTTCTTTAGGCCTTTTAGGCTGAGGTACAAATAAGAAATACCTTTAACGTAAGCATCATATATAATTATGATCAGCTGTAAATACTGTCTGATTCAGTTCTTGTAGTGGGATGTATCAAAGTAGATGCGTTATCATTTTTATCCTAATCAAATTTATAATATTTTGTTTAGTATTTCTAATTAAGATTGTAGAATGACACTATTTATGGAGACCTGCTTTATAAAGTCACTTCCTATTTCATGATTCAGAGTGTGACCGATTCTGAAATTAGACGGTGTGAAGACAAAGCGAGGTGCCTGAGAGGTTGATAATCGTGACTGAACTGAATACGTATATAGTCCTGGAATGTCTCCGCGTTTCTGTAACGTTGGCAGCACCCAAATACATTAGAGGGAAGGGATTGCCTGGAATTTACAGAAGATGCAACTGTAAGACCCTCTCTTCGCAGAATGGAAGAAATTGCAATGCCATTAAGGCTTCTTGTTCTAATAAACGTGTATTATCAATTTGTGTTATTTTTTTTCTCGATTTTACTCAAAAGTAAATATATTAATGCGCCCACCCATAACTACTCATATCTATCCTTAGGAAACATGAAGTTAAGTGTTCGACAATTAAAATATTAAAAAGGTGTTTTGCACTCGCATATCAATGCTAAATTTTCTCCGATAAACGCCAGTAGCTGGGGGGATTTTCTCCTGATCATTTCCTCTGATCATTGTAATTAGCCCTTAACAAAAAAAATCATGCAAGATATGTGTAATGGATTATCTTAGTATAAGGACAAACTATGTATTTTAAGTTACACTGACTTAGCAAAACTCATTGAATATTCATCTAATATCGGCCCCTTCTGGCCCTGCGGAGGGCTGCATTAGGGCGTGGAAGTAAGTCTGCATATACCTGGTACAATTCCGGAGGCAGTTGACACCACTCAGCCAGCAAAGCGGAAACTAATTGCTTCCTGTTTCTTGGTGGGTATCTAGTGCACAGAACCTGAGTTCAGCGGTATTGCAGATATTCTCGATCAGAGTTCCTGGGATGTGCAACTCAGTCCGACAATCCCTGCGTGGTCTTCGCAACATTCTCGGCCGACATAGCGATGTGTCGGTGCCTTGCCATCTCGAAAGTCCACAAATTTATCAGGGTGTTGAAAGGCTAGGAACGGGTAGAGATGGTCCCCAAGCAGCTGCGGATAACATGGACAATTCAACCTGTCTTCCAGAACAACCAGGGGGCCAATTCCAGACCATGACTGATACAGTTGCAGACCCCACCGCCCTGGACCCCTACCTTTTGTCATGCGGGATCCATCGCTTCATGAGGTTGCGCCAAACACGGCGCTTCCCATGGGCATAGTACAGTTCATACAGTGACTCATCACATCATATGACGTCACACTACTGTTGCAATGTCCATCTGAGGTGATTGGTGACAAATGCAAGCCGGAGTATTTAATGAGGTGGGGTTAGCAGTGGCATCCGTGTTGTGCGACATTCCCATACGCGAGAGCACTCGTGTTTCTTTGGATTACCCACTGGGAGACGTTTCCAATGCGCCTACTGTTAAATTAGGTAGATATTCATCGCAGTGTAGCCCTCTTGTTTCTGTTGACCATCCGTCAAAGAGTCATTGAGGGCGGCTGGATGCCCGGTATTGTGTCATTTATGGATTGTGACGCCTTCTCGGTACACCTTGGACGCGGTTGAACATCTGGAGCCGAATTCTTGTACCACCGTCGAAATCGAAATTCCGATGTTTGGAGCACCCACCTCCATGCATATCGTATGGACCGCTCACGCACACTTCCAACATTGTGTCCCAATCAGCTGCAGCCTTCGCAGAGCTCTGCAGGGGGCGTGGAACACACTATGCGCCCACGAATCAATATCCTGATATCCCGTGTCTTTTACTAAGTCAGGAAAGTTTCATTGGCGCGACCAGAGACAGGCATGGGGCGCGTGCCCCTAAATGGATAATTCTTTATTTGTGTAGCATTTTTAACGATTTATTCAAGAACATGTTTCGATTTACTTCCGGATTGACATAGTTTATATAGCAGTGGCGAATCAAGAAAGAAAGCACTTAAGTAACATTGAACAATTGAATAAAAGAAATCTGTTTTTTTTCGAACCAACTTAATGATAGAAATAAGCAATATGAGGTCAAACATAATTAATTTATTTTGAACATTCACGTAGCGGGAAACTATTCCTGGTTCATTCCACCTACGTTCCTTGCTCATGAAAATCCTAGATCTGCCACTGTTTTCTTTCTATAATAGCGGTCTAAAAATATTAGTCTAAATTGCATTACATTTTTAGGAGAATATGTCTCGCTAAATACACTAAATTAGAAATTATTCAAAATTGCATTAATACACATAAGTTGTTTACTTCCGGAAATTAAATACATATTTGTGACTTACTTAATGCCAATATCTACTTCCTTGACCGTGTGTCTAGAGGAGTTGTGTAATTGTCTCCCTTTTTACTGGGGTTAATGTCATCAATAGGGTAACGTACGGTATCCGTACGTGACTCTGTACGGATGCCAGATAATAAATCAATCTTTCCAATATATCGGACGGCCTTCTCTACCAAAATGACGAATACATGTGGGGTGAAGCCACAACTAAACAAGAGCGGTAACCGGAAGATGAAGTCTCACTGTCCGATATGTGTGTGCTTGACCACCGTGTAAACCCACAATCCCGGCACCGGTATAACGGAATATTCAATAATGAACGAAATCTTTCTCGAAAATCACTATTTCGCCCTATATCTACTGTACTGGCGCTGTAAGAGAATACTAATAGCACACACCAATCTCTGGCTACTACTACAGCATGCAACCACTGTGACTTTAGAATTTTATGAAAAGAGTTTCGTAAATATATAGCAACTTTATTTTTAACCTTTCAAAAAATAATGTATTTCGACTTATCTCAGGAATAACTAACATTTATTTTGTCAAACAACATACAACTCACGTCAACTGGTCGTGCCAGGACTAACTTCTACTACAATGAGTTTTACTGAAGTGCAAAATATTGAACTTGACTGTAAAAACTTTTAATAGTTATTTTTTTTTCTACTAAAAACTTTTAACATAATGCGCCAATGGATTACTATTCTCCTCAATAATTTAATTTTGCTGGCTATGCATTAATTGGAGCCTGATATACTGATAGCACTTGTATACTGATTCTATATTGTGGTGCGTGGAGGAGATATTGTTTTACCATATGTTCGCCGCGCAACTACTTGGCACCATAGCTATTCAACACGCATGAAAGGTTTACTTTGCCGGTTGTTTGACATAGACACATTTATAAAATAGTTCAAATAAATTTCAGAACAAAAAGCTACTAACTACACAAATAAACAAGGCACTAGAATAAAGAATATGATTACATGCACTACGGACACGATCGCCTACAAGTGATCTATCCGTCTGTGTGGTTCGGCTAATTTCTCATGTGATTTGCCATTTAAATTATCCCACACTATATATGTTGCACATTCCTTATCCTCTGATGGGAAATAAATACATATATCGGCCCTACCGTTCGCAGACGGCTTGCCGCTTCGTCTAGAGGTTGCGCTTACTTCTCATGTGTTGGCGCCAAAACTGACACTGTATCACACTGACTGTACAAAGAGATTTTTGCTATGCGAAAAAGGGCTCTGAGATGGCTTTTCTCAATAAATACACTTGTGCCCTTGTACTATAATCACTGTGTGCTTTTTTTTATTGATAACAGGGACTAGTATTTCTTCTTTGTGGTTGTGGAGGGAATCTATGGTGGGAGCCAACTGCTACTAAACACACATACACTTTTCCAGCGCTTCCATTATAGACAAGAACGTGTATAAACCTCTTCACTCTTGCCTTTGAATTTTACTTTTAGATTAGGCTGGAATTTGGCTCTTGGCCAATCATCCAGGCCATTGTTATGCATCATTAAACTTAACTTTACCGCCTCCAGACATAAAATTAAGCAACTTGGTAAAAGGCGGGAACCCACTTTCCACGGGCCTTAATGCTCCTCATGTGGTTTACAAATACTAGATTACTTAACTTCACACTGGTATGATCAAACTAGCATAAATAAACACTTCTTCTGCGTTTCACTTCAATTATTATTCCACTGTGAGAACCTCTTATCGTGGACAAGTATAATCGACGATTCACTTGCACGTTGGACGACTAGAACTATAACCAATAACGTGGTGCACTAAACACATTGATCAGGGAGGCGGCGAAATAATATGAAGAGAACTCCTACTTTCTTCATTTGCTGTCGGGCGATGTTTCTCCAACCCTCTAACAAACTTTCATTTCAGCTCACTCTTGCTTTCCCTCGTAGTGCATATTCACTTAGGCACTTCATCGTTTAGTTTTATAACCTTGGCGGTTCGTATCTTCCACGACTTGCCACTTCCATGCTTCCAAGTTTCCAGTTCAGAGCGTTCTGCGTCGTACCGCCAAAATCATGCGCGCGACACTTTTTGTTATTCACTTGTTTTGTTCTCGAGCCTTCGAGGCTCAGTGATGCCAGACCCGAAGTTCGATCGTCACACACGAAGGTGAGTTTATCGTCTTTGGCGATAGTTTGAAATATCGTTTATATTAAACATGATTATAAAATGCAAAAAAAAAAATATAGGTACAGTGTTCTAATTCACCGTCCAAACACAGGGGGATATAACGGTGTATCCTTTGCCGTTATAGTTGTATATGAAGACAAGGGCAAATAAAAAGAACAACATGAAAATTACTTATTGAGTAAAATTTAACTAGGTTAACTAAAATGTTCTACCATATTGACGAGCATTTTATAAAATGAGACAGTAGCATTTACTAAATACTAAATATAGATTTTCTGCCATCTACTAGAAATCTCAATAAACTGCAACAAAATAAAATATACGTTTAGAGGAACAAACGTTTATGCTAGGGAATGCATGGTCATACAATAGAAACTATATTTAGTGGGGAGAGAATTTATATTGGGTCATTTCCCTAAAGGACATATTAAACGTAATTAAGTTTCAACATCCGGAGCCCCCGTTAGTATGCAGACGGTATTTATCACTGCAATCTCCTGATCTGCAACTCAGTGTGCCGGGACTCACTCCATACAGGAATATGGGAAACAGGAAAGGTTCAAAATTTAGAGCGTTTACTGCCGAATGTAATTGTGGATTCCGTTAAGGTAAATACGTAAGAGGCTAAACTTCCAAATGTTTGAGTTCTCTTAGGATCACACATTGCAAACATAGATACTCCCGAAAAAATATTAATGCGCCATCGGTGACAAATACACATCCAATTTGGGTTACACAACCTTACAATGGCAGACCATAAAGCAACAAAATGGAATTATCATTCTCCTTAACATTTCATTAACTTAATAAAATATACAGAAAATACAAACAATGAAACACACGGATTATATACAATTTCCGGATACCCTCAATTATTGCAGTCGATCAATCTGTAATATGCACCCCAATCCGTTCAGTTCATTGGAGCTCATACTTTAATCGGAAAACTTTTTCAGATGTTTCTTCCTCGATGAACCATTATTTTTAACAGCTCAAGTCTCCAATACTGGAATGGGTTCTTTAGTTTTAAATGTGTCACTGCCGGTGGTATACCTAAACTCTCTGATACTGTGTTGTTAGTTACCACGATCATATTATCTATCAGGCACTTATTCACTATGTGTTAGCACAAAACAGCCTCCGGAGACTGTTCATTTCACGACGTGACCTCGCCACCGTATTAAACTTAATGAACGTAAACTGTTATCACATACACCATCTTGAAGAATCTTAAGCTGCGTCCTATATTGATCTACAGGCTTTTTTAAGACGTCAGTTATAGCAACTTTCTGATACGACATTTGACTAAAATCTCTAAATAATGAGAATTCCAGTTCTTGATGTCCGATAAACCTAAAAACTTTCCTTTGATTTCCTTAGGGAAGAAGTATCGATTAGTTCAAGGATGAGAATTCGCGTTAGAGTGCATGACGGTGTACGGTTACTGATGTAATAACGTATTTCGTAACACATAATATCTCAAAACAAATTTAATATTATTAACGTTTTTAAACATACAAGAGCTTAATATTCATGGAGATTATGAGGTACCAGATTGATCACGCGGCACTGTTATTCTTCATCAATCTTTCTTATGGAAATCATGTTTCATCAGTAGACTAATTGCTAATTTTAATACAATTTGATATTTTCACAGCTTGGTAAGCTATCTCCATCTACCTGCTAGTTAATATACTTTTCAAAATCTTTATCTTCAGTCTGACACATGTGTCATGGTTGGGTATTTAAGTTATTCAAAACTCAAGTTACTCATATGTTTATCTCCCCACTTGTACCATCTTCCATGGTTGTCTCAAATCACCCGCGAGAGATTGTTTAAGCATTTCCTTTGATATGACTGATTCCTAGCGCTTAATTTTCCATCTCCATATACAACCTGTGCATTTGTGTATTTTATATGCTGATAATGCGCTGAAGCCTGGCGCTCTGTAAATATTGTAATCAGATATCGTAGAAATGTAATCGTTTTCTATATTCCTTTACAATTTTTCATTTTCCTGGTATGACACGAACTTCACTTCTAGAAACGAGCGCCCGCCATCTGTCTGCCAGGAATACATTGTATGAATATGGCAGTGCATTGCTGTGAACGAGAGATTGAACGGAGGCGGCGAACGAGAAATTTTATTGCACCCTTCCACAGCCGCGACAGCGATATCTGGAGCAGCTGCAGTACTTACGACTGCGTGCCGAAAATGCGTAAAAAATAATACACCTTCAGCACTAAGATAAAATGCAAGGCGGTGGTGAACGGGAAAGTTGATATCGGTAAAGTGGAGAATTTAGAGCAAATTACTGGTGGCTAAATCTAATGATTGGTAGCAATTGCGCGCCAATTTTGCATATTCTTTAAACCTTGTCCTAATGTGTATTGCAGTATTTTTGTGACGCATTTTAGTAATTTGTATATTTATCACTTTTCATCAGAGATGCAAGAGTTATTGCTCTTACTGTAGGAAACATCGTAACATAACTAAACATTACTAATAATGAAATAATTTGAATTATTACATCACTATTAGGAACAACGTATACACTTTTTGCCTAATGTTTTTATGACCGATATAGACAAAATCCGTAATTCATATCATCAATGTTCACAAATTTATCCATAATCAATTCAGAGCTTTAATATATTCAACAACATGTTCAGCAACGTCTTGCCATATTTTTTCAACTTTTGTATTATATCAATGGTCGCACCATTGTTCAACGACCAATTACTTCCACTTAAAAAAAACTCTTTATTTCTGAATAAAAGAATGCACCTAATTCTAAACTATTTGAGAGAAAGTACGGCAAACTTAATAAAGTAACCCAGATGTGGACGACTCTCACCCCTTCTTTCAGGGAAGAAAACAGTCAAAGCAAAACCTGGAGATATTTTTTTTTCATTCAGCTTCGAAGATTACAAAAAAGAGGAGGAGAAAGACAGAAAACGACCTTGGAAGGGAAATAACCTCCTCCAGTTGAAGGGGCTGTGACCCAGAACCCTTGTCAATTAGCATGTACTTCGTTTTTTAAAAAAAGCAATATGGGCGTAATGGCCTTGTTGCCACATTTATTTATATATTAGAAACTTATAAATTACTTTATGTAAAAGGAAATTGAAGACATGGTACGTTTTGTATGGGTCTCAGGTTCTTGTTTGCAAAATTGGAAATCATTAAATTCATTAGTTTCTTATTTATTGTGTCCTAAAATTTACATGCTTTTCGATAGGGAAAATCATTCGTTCTCCCAATGGCAGGAATAAGCCTTAAGCTAGAGAGCTATTTCAAAAATATAGTTTCTATGAGGCTACCAATAAAGTTATGTCCGGTTTGACCCTATAAAGAGAAACTCAATAACATGAAGTAAGACGTACGTGGAAAACCAGAGACAAATCATAATGTACCAGGTTCAAATCCAACAGCAGACAAATGTGAAAATTTTGAGTTGTGCGTCAAGCCGAGTGAATAGGACGTGTAACGGAATAAATATAGCACGAAATCAAGCTTATATTTTTCTAAAACTACTGTAGAAATATACGTAATTCCATTTATTAATAAAGTAAATCTCTGAGTGGAATTTGTGCTTTAAATATCGTTCTGAGATACGGATCAGCGTCGATCTCCGATATCGGAAATTTCGGCAAAATAGTTTGCCATTCGATATTGATCGATATCGGACACCAACATCGATCGAAGTCGCAAATCATGTGGAAAGAAGCTTTTTGTGAAGCCCGAAGCCTTGGCATTGGGGATCTAGGCTGAAACAAAGGTATAACATTGGGTGGCATGAACATGGTGGTAATCTTTCTGTCTTTACTAATAAAGTTTTCCTCAAAGTGATGTTCGAGCAATGTCTAAATAGGCCGTAATTCTTGTGGAAGCCTTGGATCCCAGGGAACGTCACGCTTAAATTTTGTAGAGGATAAACAAAAAATTTGCCCTGACAGTGAAAAACCTTGTGCGCTAATTATTGTTTTCGCATATCGACCTGGTTGTCTGTTGTATGGTAAAAAGGCATCGGCAGGATTTCATACGCAAGCGGTGATATAATACATAGATCCATAAATTGGGTTCACATGCAGAAGGGTACTCAATGGGAACATCTTTCTGTTCTGTCATATATATGCTTATTTTTTTTAAAACGTAAATAGTCGCTGAGAAAGAAATAGGTATCAATCAGGAGTAAACGTGACAAAAATTCTAAAAACAATTGTCTACGTAGATTTTTCATAAATTGCCTAGTACAGTCGTTACCATGTTGCGACTTCCGGAAAATTTTATATATAGTTTTTGATTACATGGTCCTTAGACCTGAAAACCATGGTGAGAAAAAGTTTATATACACATTTTTGTGGTCACGATAAGTTCCGTAATTTATTCAAATCTCCAGACATAGGCACACAATCTCGGCCGAGTTCGTTAAAAGGCCTAATCGGCCTTAAGTGAGGGAAATGTGGGGAGGGGTTAAAACAACCAAAATAACTGTAACTGTCATATTATGTCAAATAGTTTATGTGTATTTTTTCGATCTGCTTCAATTTTCGGGGTGGAGGACACATCTAGATACCCATAGAAAAATCCTCCAAATTTGGTGTAGATCGGTTCAATAGGGGTTGAGAAATAGCTCGGACAGCAAACGGATCGTCCTCGAAATAGTACCAAAAATGTTTAAACACCATGTGCTTTTATTCTGTGATTTTTTAAGGATAGAACTAGACATCCATAGGGACTATCTATTTACCAAATTTCGTGTAAATCGATTGAATAGGGGCTAAGAAAATTCCGACAACGGGCAAAAAGCGACAACGTTGAAAAATCGCCGAATTTAAGAAGTTATCCTTTCCGTTCGGTAGCCTCGTTCTCCTTTGCTGTCGAACGGGTTGCATGAAACGAGTGACACCTTTGTCCAAACTTCTGGATCTACTTCCACCTGTAGGTCCAGTCGAAATACATTTTTTTACTGTTAATGACATTTTTAATTACAAAATTACATTTAAGCCAAGACAGCCATTTTTAGGTTTGAATCTGATCGAAACTATAGCTAGAATACATGTCATTGATGCAGAAAGTAAGCAGCTGATTCTTTTTAAATTATATGTTAGATCGTGCTGCTCAACGTAAATCTTAATCGTTTATATGACTAGTATTTGAGCTGAATTTTGATTCAATTTTGATTAAGATTATAGTCGTAATTACATATTATTAAACCGTAAAGCAAACTGACGCAATTTGGATCTATATGTCGGATCATGCTGGGTAATATCAATGGTATTTACGTACATAACTAATATTCGAGCAAACTTTGATTCAATTCGGATGAGAAAATGTTTTCAGTGGTATTTCACTTTACCTTGTCAGTATTAAATTGAGCAGTTGTTGAAGTGTTCACGTAAATAATTGTTCACTACGAGCACCACACTCACATTCACTTTTCCAATCCAGAAGTGAACTAGTAACGTGACCATAAACTACATCCGAAGTTATTAGGCTGTGAATTGCACCTAAAATGCCTATTTTTTCCTTGAGCGGAAGTAATATTTGGGTCATTTGCGGAGCAAATGCACCAGTTTTACAGTGGAGAAACGTCTAGTTCATACGTCTGAACCTAAAAAAGCCTATTTTGAATTAAGTGCAATTTTGGAATTCAAAATGTCATTAACAGTAGAAATAATTAACAGTAAAGAGTGGGTCTTTTCGTACAGATTGAATTGAACAAAAACTTCAGGGTACTACAGAAACGAGCAACATAAATGTTGAACCAGCTGGGAGGAAATCAATCAGCAAGGGTACTTAATAGTCGAAGAATGGTCACCATCATTTTTCCAGTATTCTGCTGCGTTTTTCTTGGGTGGTGTGGAACCTTGATGTTTCTATTGCTTGTTTTGTCTCTTGCTTTCTGGTTGGAAATGTTAGAACCACGATTCGATACCTGCCACAAGCCGCAAGAGAAAAGTGAAATTCTCACGAGAACGCAAAGGATACTGCAATGACAACCCCATCTGGAGGCTCTTCTTTTCCTCTGTAAGACTGTGTGGTACCTATTGTGCATTCAGTTTTCTGTATTGTAGTTTTCTTTAATGACAGTCTGCACTAAACCATAATTCACACCAATATTCTCACTAATGTTCTTAATCTTTTCGCGGCTGATCTGGCCAACTCTTTGGATCAGGTCATCGGTGATACTGACTTCCGCTTGACCAGGTCGCTCATCATCATGTAGTGCTTTCCATCCTTGGTGAAAATGTTTGTGCCAGTCCTGCACAAGGGTTTGTGACAGAGCATGTTCTCCATACACTGCAGTCATTCGTCGATGCACTTCGCGAACACCAACATCCTCGGCCATGAGTATGGCCCCACGTTGCTTCTGCTCCCTGGCAAACATCACAACTCATTGTGGGTAATATAAAGAAAAAGGACATTATCAGGACTTCTTCATAATAATAATAGTCATCTTCATACAAGATGCAATTCGAAGTCCACAACTCCGTGTGTTTCGTTTTCATTTGATCCACCCTTGTAACATACATGTTCCACCAGGTGTTGAAAATTTCCTGATCAGCCTCTTTTCTACTTCCAACCGGCGATAGTAGTCTATATCTGCAATATGGAGCATGTTGACAAGTTTCATCACATGTCATACTCCTATAGTATGAAAAGAAAGACTATTAGATGGACCCCCAAGTTATTTTTCTATGAGCTCGACATTGCCTTCGTGCCATTGAATTTGGAAGCATAACAGCCAGGTCTTCGCAAGGCCAACCTAAACAATAGTATCAAAAAGGGGCCAACATGAGAAATTATATATATAATGCGAATATCCTTGTCATATCAACGAATCAGAAACCCTTCGAAGCCATGTATACCTTTCGAAATAAATTTTTAGGTACATCTTTGTGTATGGGAGTCTATTCGAAGAGAAAAAGTGATTGACATACAATGTTGTGGAAAATGTTATTTTTTTGGTCATTCTTGATAATGGTTGAATTCTGTTCTTTTCGATTATGTGGATGCAGTGTTCACCGATCCACCGAAGCTCATAGGTAGAGTGTTGGAATAACGTTTGGGAGGTCGTTGGTTGGATCCCGACCATCCTCCAACCCGTTGGTTGGATCCCGCTGAAGTTTTCAAGGAGTTTTCCTCAGTTAACTCGTAAATTCTGTTGTATTTTTTTTTTTCGTTTTAATTTGTCAGCGCTGGTAGCACTAATGGCAATTACCCTGTTTGGATAATGTAAAAAACTGTCATTCGCATAAGAAGTATGTAACATGTCTAGAAGAAGTTTTCGAAATTTGTAATTGTTTTTGGCTATTAAGGATGTCAGGCCTGTTTATTCGGTGATTTTGTTTCAGAAAATTCTTCATATCTTGTTCAGTGACAAACCTACTTTTACTTTCAGTGTTATATTGTAACCATTGATGCTGTTGATTGTTTTCTGCAGTTATTAACTTTTTTTCAATTTGTACTCATCGTGTGTGAGTTAAAATGATGAGAGCATACCCTCACTAAATTAGTGATTATTAATAATTTGCATCCGAATTCCTCGAATTTTTCATGTGTTCTACTTGAATTTCACTGTCATATTCCTCGTGTTTTTTTACGTGTATTACTTTATGGATAATCAAACTATTTTACTTTAAAAAGATTTGCGGATAGATTTTACAATTATCGTACTAAATCTCTTAATTATTACTTTCAGGATTGTAACAAGTCGCTTAAATTTGATTGCCATATTAATTACAAAGACGATGGTTATGATAATTCGGGTCAAGAATCATCTGATATGTCTAGTATCATGTCACAGTCAATAAATTTGCTCTCGTCGGACACAGGAAGTAGAGCACAAAATTCAACGCGTGATAACTTTAAAGCTGAAGGTTGTAGTGATATTAAACAAGATAACATCGAGAGGCAAAATCAAGTTTTTCCCTTAGTAGTACTTCTAAATAATAGCAAGGTATCCGAAGAGAGAAATCAACCATCCAGCCTTGAAAATATTTCCAGAAGGACAAGGACGAAATCAGAAGATAATATAAGGAATTTGGAAGGAACTTCATCTAAATTGTCGTGTGGAAATCTCAGTAAGTACAAAATAACAGAAAATAATGGAGACAATAAAATTTCTTGGAGGAAGTTTTCAGGATCCTCACACTTAAAACAACACGCCCTAACAAAAAGAAACGAGAGATATTTTGATTGCACAATCTGTGGGGAAAAAATGACAAGTAAATCTAAGTTGAATCATATGAAAATCCACACAGGCGAACGGCATTTCGACTGTACGATTTGTGGAAAGAAATTTACCCAGAAAGGAAATTTGAAAACTCACTTGAGAATCCACTCAGGCGAGAAGCCTTTCGATTGTACGATCTGTGGAAAGAAATTTAGCGACGAACGTAATTTGAAACCTCATATGAGAATTCACACAGGCGAGAGGCCTTTTGACTGTTCGGTCTGTGGAAAGAAATTTATCCAGGAAGGTCATTTGAGAAATCACATGAGAATCCATACAGGCGAGAAGCCGTTTGAATGTGCAATATGTGGGAAAAAAATTACCCAGGAACGTAATTTGAAAACTCATATGAGAATCCACACAGGCGAGAGGCATTTCGACTGTACGATATGTGGGAACAAACTAACCCAGGAGGGTAATCTGAAAACTCACATGAGAATCCACTCAGGCGAGAGGCCTTTCGACTGTATGATCTGTGGAAAGCAATTTAGAGACGAACGTAATTTGAAACACCACTTGAGAATCCACACAGGCGAGAGGCCTTTTGACTGTTCGATGTGTGGAAAGAAATTTATTCGCAAAGTTAATTTGAGAAATCACATAAGAACCCACGCAGGCGAGAGGTATTCTGACGATCTGTGAAAACAAATTTGCATACGCTCAAAATTTCAGAAAACACCTGAGAATCCACAGGCGAGAGACCCTTTGACTGTAGGGTCTGTGGATCCTAATTTATCCAGAAACATGATGTGAGAAAACATATGAGAACCCACACAGGCCACAGACCCTTTGACACTACGATTTGTGGAAAGAAATGTGAATGAAACGAGATTTTGGTAAATCACATGAGAATCCAAACAGGAAAGATCTGTTGTCTGTACGATCTGTCTAGAGAAATTTTGGGCGGTATAAAGATTTTAGAAGGCTCATGAAAATCTAGATAGACCAGAGGACTTTTCACTGTACAGAAAGAAAAAGAAATGTCCATTATCTCGAATCAGCATCACCGTGGGAAGATCTGATTGTGCCTTATTGTAGCTGAAGATGCCTGCAAATGTTAGTAAAAGAGAAAGCGGTGAGTCTTTTTTATTTTGCAAGGAAAATGCATTCTTAACATGTATTTCACTGCTTTGGGGCCAGTCTATCTGAAATTTTTCAGCTTGGTTGCTCGGCCTCTTCTTAAATATATATCCAAAAGTCTCGCTCCTATCCGCTTTATCCATTTTCTCTCCTATCATGTGAAAATGCTTTTGTTATGTGAAGTTCCTGTACATCTGTCTTGGTATTCTAACATGTAAATACGTTTTTTCTACATTTTTTAACATCTTATGTATATAAAATAGTAAAAAAAGGTATATTACACTTGTATATTAAGTGAAAGACAGAAAAAACAAAATGGAAACAAGCTTCTCATATCAGACTTCATATTCTGTTTTTCTTCAATATACTTTTATTACTTACTGTACAAAAACATAACTTCGATATTCAATCCCTTCCGTGCGAAGAAACACTCTGAAAAACGGCATTGATTCTGTTTCGATAATTAAATTTGGATACTACTTTGGCCACTTCTATTACTTTCTAATCTTTATGTAGATGACTAAAGCTATCAACAGACTTTAGAGCTAACAAGGATGTTTGTTTTCATTTCCTATGATAAATCAGTCCAGAAATATTACATTCTTCGTAAACGCAAATGTTGGCATATGCTGGAGTACAAGAATGGCCACCATTAATTAATCGGTTGGGATAAAAATCAGATTTACTCGTTCTGAACTATTCTTGCATAAAATATATAAATATTTAATAATCGAAATGCGGTTACGTTTCGGAAACGCGTTTTCTTATGGTGGGAGAAGATGGACGGGAACTTGTGTTAAGGATACTCCATTTTGCCGAGTGATGCTGGTTAACAGTGTGGCCATTTTTAGGAGAAAATAAGAGATGGATCGGAGAAAACACCAAATGGAGAAGAAAGTGTGAAGGTTACTAGCAGCAGGTACGGGGCTTCCTGAGGGATTAAGAGGGTAAAGAAACAGAGGGGAAATTATAATAATAAGTAGAACAAAAGGGAAAGGGGAGTAAAGAAACAATATAGAAAAATGGGAAGTTTAACAGAAGACGGAACGAAGAATAAGAAGACACCGCGCTGCAGTTAGTTACAGGCAGTTGAGGCCGGGTTTATGGTTGGCGGAAAGAATATAGATGTACGTCTGCACCCATCTCTTTTCAACTGTGGCAGAGGGGTCAGTGTTGCCGTGATAGAAAGTGTGTTCAAGTATGGGGAGGTGCGGAACTTCTGATTCTAAACAAAAATTCTACAGGCTGAAAACTCTCAAGTGGAATTCTCTCTCTGAATTCTATCAAGTGGAATCTCCTACGCCACTCATAAAAACAACAACATATTATTTCAATTTTGTAAGAAATGTCTTATAGGGTCGAGTCGGGATTATTCGGATAAAAGTGTTGGAGGTTTCCGGATAACTATAAACCGGAATAATGAAAGTATTTGCTTAAATATCTTCTTTATTACGGACTGCGTGCTCTCTGTTGCGTTCAGTATTGTACGTGTAACTAATATTTCCACATTCTAATACACAAGTCATGTACACTCAATTTCATAGAAAGTAGCCAGTGGTTACTAGAAGGTGCATTGTAACGTCAATATGGCAATATCGAGTCTTTATTCGATAGATTGAAAATAAGTGTTCCATGTGGTGTGCTTGCCATGTGCATTATGCCCATTGCATGTATACTTCAAAACACTTAATGCGGTTTTGTGAGACACGTCATCGGGTACGTCGCCATCTATTTCCACTGTAAAATATATTTTTGCTGCAGTTTCCTCATGTGTTCGTCAGAATTATTGTTTAGGCTTTCACCACGGTAGCTATAACATAATTTCTCTGCAAGATATTGGTGGCATTTTTGCTTGCCATAGTTAAGAATTGTTACTAAAGTCTGGCAAATTACATTGTTGAGAGAGATAATTGAAACAAAAGAGGATACTATCAGCGGTTCTTCATAATGATAGTCATCTTCATACAAGATGCAATTCGATGTCCACGACTCCGTGTGTTCCGTTTGATCCATCCTTATAACATGCATGTTCCACCAGGTATTAAAAATTTCCTGATCAGCCTCTCAGCTACTTCCAA